>CAMZMU010000080.1:46981475-47253826 GCA_947311845.1 Poa pratensis | reverse complement strand
AAGATAGAGCAAGGATGAACACAAGCTAGAACCAGAGCAAGACTAGACTAGGGCTGCGAAGGTAGAGAGGAAGGTGATCTCCTCCGGGTCAGGATCTGTCCTTCTTCTACCTCGGGCCAAAACCCTTCGGGTACCCTGTCCGGAGGTTCATTGTAGCGACACTATGAAGAACTCATCAATCCAGTCATGCAGGAGTAGGGCTTTTAGCCTCCGGGCGGCCTGAACCTGGTAGCTCCTTGTGTCCCTTTGGTTGCATGCTTTGATCGTAGAGAGGAGAGCTTGATCCTGATCCGCCCAAGAAGACGATTCTCAGCTCCTTCGCGCCCCGTGCGAACCTAAAGGGGTATCCTATACTCCCGTGTGTGCAACGAGACACGACATCTGGCGCGCCAGGTAGGGGCAAGTGCTGATTCATCTTCATCAAGTCATCGCAAGTTCTTCGTCAAGCATGCCTCCAAGGAAGAAGGGAGATCCCTGGCGTCCAAGCCGGTCTCTCCTCGCGCACCCAAGCTTCAGCTGAACGTCGTGCTGCTGGCGCACGGCGGAGCGCCTCTCCGTCCCCGCCTCCCATGGAGAGGGTGGCGCCGGACGAAGTGGACGGTCGCGACAAGGACAACGGCCCTGGCGGAGCGGCGCTCCAAAGGGCACCACCATGCCTCCCTCCTCGCTCAGGGGAGAAGAGCGTCTGCAACGGCACCGGCAAGGAGCCCACCGCTGGAGGAGGGAACCAGGCGTTCGCCCCAGCGGGGATCCACGAGCATCCAAGAGCAAGACCTCCGCGCACTCGCCTTCGGACGTGCAAGCTCGCCATGATGCTCTAGTCGCTGCCAAGGCCTGATGCAGTTCCCTCCAAGCAGCGGCGACCCCAAGGTCTACCAAGAATGGAGGACTCGCATCGAGAGGCTCTCGACTTCGCCGATGGTGGTCCGTGGGTCGAACCCACTCCAAAGCTCCCACCGTCGACAATCCCGGAGCAGCACAAGAAAACACGTGATCCGCGAGGCCAGCCTCGTGGTGAACGTCAAGCCAAGACGGCGCCTCCTCGCACCGCGCCACCGATGGTGATCGGCTAACACCGCGATCACGGCGAGGGCCATCTCCATCGGGTCTACCTCGCGCAACCCAGATCTTCGTGACGAGCTCAACAGCCGTCAGAATCGAGGATATGCGCACCCGCATCGAGCGTCGCCGAGACGTCACCGCCGGGAAGATCGGGGCATCGACCTCGCCGAAGGCTGCCTCGCCCTCGCTCCCGAGTTCCGCCACTTCAAGGCCCAAGAAATTCAAGATCGACGTTCTCCGCTACGACGGCACCACGAACCCCGGGACTTTCCTGCAGATCTACTCTCTTGCTGCGATGGTTGCCGGGGCCGACGAGGTCATGATGGCCAACTGGTTCCCGTTGGCCCTGAAGGGAGATGCCCAGACTTGGCTTCTCAACCTTCCCAAGTGCTCCATCCGTTCCTGGCGGGCACTGAAGGAGCAGTTTCTGGGGGCTTTCCAAGGCGGGTACGAGCGCCCGGGGGCTCCCAGTGATCTCCACGACTTCAAGCAGTTGCCGGGTGAAACTCTCCGCAAGTTCATCCAGCGCTTCACCCAGAAGATGAACACCATCCCGTGCATCAAGGAGGAGTTGGTGATCCAGTCCTTCCACGCCAACGTCCGCAACCCCAAGATGCGCGAGAAGCTGAGCATCCATCGCGTCGAGTCTGCTCGAAGCTCTGGGAGCTTGCAGACCGGTGCGCTCGAGCTGAAGAAGGAGCCAAGTTCCCCGGGGAGGATGAACCCGAGGACAAGGCCGCTCCAGCTAAGAACAAGAAGCGGGACCCTGGACCCGACAAGCGGATCTTCGTCACCGAGCCTCTTCCGAAGAAGACCAAGCCCGCGCCGACTTCCGAGGAAGAAGGTGAAGGTGATCCCTGGTGCCACATCATCCAGAAGGCAACCACTTGCTCAAGGACTGCCGCATGCTCAAGAACCTCGCCGTCCGGAGCAACGCCGAGCTGATGGGGTCAGTCAAGACGGTTGCTACAACTGCGGCACTGCCGGGCACATCGCTCGTGACTGTCCCACGGGTCGCCAAGGCGGAGGCGGCCGTGGATGGTACCGAGGCGGTGGCCGCGGGGGCCGTGGAGGAGGACGCGGCGGTCAAGGTGGTCGCGGGTACAACACTCCGGAGGCCGCCCACGTCGGCAACGGGGAAGCTCCGGCTCCCCAAGGAGGCAACGGCGGCAAGTATCAAGAAGTCACGGGAGTTGTCGGGTGCATCCACGGAGGGTCTTCTCTGCCTCCCTCCAACGGCGCCTGCAAGAGACTTGTCCGGGAGCTGAACGCGGTAGCTTCTGCTCCGTCCAAGCCCCTGGACTGGTCTAGCCAAGTCATCACCTTCGACCCAGAAGACCACCCTGCAAACACTGCCGGGGTCGGGACCCTGCCGCTGATCGTGTCGCCCGTCATCCACAACTACAAGGTCACCAAGATGCTGGTCGACGGAGGCTCCAGCCTCAACCTGCTGACGGCGAAGGTCCTGGCTATCCTTCAAATCCCCCTGTCTCGCCTACAAGACACTGGGGTGTTCCAAGGCGTGAACGGAAGTGTTACTCGACCCCTCGGGAAGATCACCCTTCCGGTCACCTTCGGCGACTCCAAGAACTTCCGCACCGAGGAAATCGTCTTCGACATCGCCGACACTCCGCTACCGTACAACGGCATACTTGGCAGACCTGCTCTGGCCAAGTTCATGGCCGTCTCCCACTTCGCCTACAACATGCTGAAGATTCCGGCGCCGTGGGGCGTGATCAAGGTCAGGGCCGACATCGACGATGCTATCTACTGCGTTCACCAGCTGAACCAGACGTGGCAACCACGGCGGACATCCCTCAAGGTGTACAGGAGGATGATGATGGGGCTCTCCCCGGGGGCGAAGGGCACCCCGGGGGCTCCACATCTACTCCACCCAAGAAGGCGCCATTCCATGGCGATCCGCAGCTGACCAAGAAGGTGGCGCTAACCAGCGACGGAGTTCGCTCCATCACCATCGGCGCCCGCCTCACCGACAAATAGGAAAGCGCGCTCGTCGCCTTCCTTCGGGAAAACTCTGACGTCTTCGCGTGGGAGGCATCAGGTTTACCCGGCGTACCAAGGGAGGTGATCGAGCACAAATTGGCGGTCAATCCGGGGGCTCGCCCCGTGAAGCAGGTTCTCCGGAACCAAAGCAAGGAAAAGCTGGAATTCATCATCGCCGAGGTGGACAAGTTGATAGAAGCTGGTGTCATCCGGTCGGTTCCCCACCCAAGCTGGGTGGCCAACCCCGTGGTGGTACCGAAACCCATGACCTTCAAGTGGAGACTCTGCATCGACTTCACAGACCTGAATAAGGCCTGTCCCAAGGACCCTTTCCCCCTGCCGCGGATCGACATGATCGTGGATTCCACGGCCGGGTGCGAGCTGCTGTGTTTCTTGGATGCCTTTTCCGGGTACCACCAGATCATGATGTCACTCGAGGACCAAGAGAAGACGGCCTTCATCACTCCCAAGGGCTGCTACTGCTACACCCGGATGCCTTTTGGCCTCCGAAACGCCGGCGCTACCTTCCAGCGCGCAATGCAAGCATGCCTTGGGTCGCAGCTGGGCCGCAACGTCGAAGCGTACATCGACGACATCGTGGTCAAGACCCGGTACAAGGACTCCCTCATCCAAGACCTGCACGAGACCTTCGAGAACCTCCGCCGGGTCAACTTCAAGCTCAACCCCGACAAGTGCGTGTTCGGGGTCCCCTCCGGCAAGCTGCTGGGTTTCCTGGTCTCTCACCGAGGGATCGAGGCGAATCCGGACAAAATCAAGGCAATCGAGCGCATGGAGGCGCCCCGGCGGGTCAAGGACGTACAGCGCCTCAACGGGTGCATCACTGCACTCGGGCGTTTCATCTCAAGGCTTGGGGAGCGGGCCTTACCGTTCTTCAGGCTGCTCAAGAAGTCAGGCCCCGTGGAGTGGACCTCCGAGGCCGAGGAAGCCCTGCAGTCCCTCAAGCGCTACCTCGCCTCGCCACCAATCCTCGTGGCACCAGAAGAGAAGGAGCCCCTACTACTGTACATTGCTGCCACCAACCAGGTGATCAGCGCTGTGCTCGTGGTAGAGCGTGACGCTCCTCCGAAGAAGTCAAGCAAGATCAAGGGCAAGCGACCCGGGAACTCTCTTCCGGGCAACCGTGCAAGAAAAGGCTGCCGGGTGACCAGGGGTCTCATGATCCTGGCGTCACTGCAACTTCACCAAGCGACGCGGATCCCGTCGGGAATGGAGAATCTCCCTCCGACGAGACTTCGCCGGGGGCTACATCGTCCCCACCCCAAGACGTCGACGGGGGAAGCCGAGCCCTCTCAGGACTCGGCGACCCGCAAGGTGCAGCACCCGGTCTACTTCGTCAGCGCAGTGCTGCGCGACGCCCGGGAGCGGTACCCCATGATGCAGAAGCTGCTGCTGGCAATCCTCATTGCCTCCCGCAAGATGAGGCCGTACTTCCAAAGCCATCCCATCACGGTGGTGTCCAAGTACAACCTAAGAAGCCCCCTGGAGAACCCACTTGCCACTGGTCGCATATCATGGTGGGCCATGGAGCTTCAAGGTTTCGGTCTCAAGTTCGAGCACACGGACAACATCAAGAGTCAGGCGCTGGCGGATTTCACGGCCGAGTGGACCGAGACGGCGTTCGACGACCCGGAAGAGGAAACCTGCCTCCCCGGGAAGGAAGATCCTAGCGCCTGGATCATGCACTTCGACGGCTCCTACACCAAGGGGAAAGGAGGTGCTGGGGTTGTCCTAACCTCACCAACCGGGGACCGGCTGAAGTACGTCGTCCAGATGCACTACCAAGGGAACATCTCCAACAACACGGCGGAGTACGAGGGCCTGCTCGCAGGACTTCGTGCTGCCATCGGCCTCGGCATCAACAAGATCGTCGTCAAGGGTGACTCTCAGTTAGTCATCAAACAAGTGAACAAGGAGTACGCGTGCCCTCAGATGGCACCATACGTTGAAGAGGTCTGGAAGCTGCAGCGGCGCTTCGACAACTTCCGGGCTGTGTACGTCCCACGGGGAGAAAACACGGCCGCGGATGAGCTATCGCAGGTGGCGTCCAAGCAAGAACCAGTGCCTCCCGGGATCTACATCGAGGTCCTCAGGCGACCTTCGATCCCGCCCGAGAGGCTCGCGACAAGATCTGCGCCGGGGGCTGGCGACCCTTCTACCTCGACAACACGGGTAGCCAGCCCAGAAGCTCAAGACCCGGCAGCCCCTCCAGCGGAGGAAGCTATGCTTTCTTTCCGTCGGATGGTGCTACCGGTGGAAGGACCCACCCACCCTGGGCCCGGGACATCGTCAAGTACATCATGGAGCACGCCCTCCCGGAGGACGATCACGACGCCGAGCGGGTGGCTCGTCAAGCCAAGCTCTACGTCATGATCGACGGCGAGCTCTACCGGCGACGGGACAACGGAGTCAAGCTCCGCTGCATCCCTCAAGAACAAGGCCAAGTACTGCTACGGGACATCCACGAAGGCACATGTTCAAGTCATGTGGCATCAAGATCACTGGCGGGTAAAGTTTTCGTCACGGGTTCTACTGGCCAACAGTCCTCAGTGATGCGGAGCAGCTAGTCAAGACCTGTGAAGCCTGCCAATACTATGCGAAGAACATACATCAGCCGGCGCAAGCTCTGCAGCCAATTCCAATCTCCTGGCCGTTCGCGGTCTGGGGGCTGGACATCGTGGGAAAGATACCGAAGTCTGTCGGGGGCCATGAATACCTTTTCGTGGCCATCGACAAGTTCACAAAGTGGGTGGAAGTGATGCCAGTACCAAGACAGACAGCTCAAGCAGCCATCAAGTTCATTGAAGGGATCGTGTACCGCTTCGGAGTACCCAACAGAATCATAACGGACAATGGCTCTCAGTTCACAAGCCGATCCTTCCTCAACTTCTGTGAAGAGCTGGGAATCAAGGTGTGTTTTGCCTCGGTGTCCTACCCAAGGTGCAATGGGCAAGTGGAGCGAGCCAATGCGGAGGTCCTAAAGGGTTTGAAGACCAAGCCTTTGACAAGTTAGAAGACAAGGGCAAGAACTGGATTGAGCATCTACCAAGTGTCTTGTGGTCCCTCAGAACCACACCAAGCAGAGCCACTCAAGAAACACCATTCTTCCTTGTCTATGGAGCAGAAGCCGTCTTGCCAACAGAGCTCAGGCATGGATCCCCCCGGGTACTTGCCTATGATGAAGACGCACAAGCTGAGAGGAGGATTGATGACATCAACTTCCTGGAAGAGGTGCGGTGCCGAGCTTCCTTACGATCTGCTCGATACCAGCAAGGGCTCCGCCGCTATCATGATCGCCATATCCGTTCACGGGTACTGGAACCCGGAGACCTGGTTCTCCGCAAGAAGCAGAAGCTTGATAACATGAACAAGCTGTCCTCCAAGTGGGAAGGACCTTATCGGGTGACGCATACCCTGAGACCCGGAGCTGTTTATCTGGAGGACGAGAAAGGCAGGCCGGAGGGCAACGCCTGGAACATCGAGAATCTCCGGAAATTCTACCCCTGA
Source organism: Poa pratensis (assembly GCA_947311845.1). NCBI lineage: Eukaryota > Viridiplantae > Streptophyta > Magnoliopsida > Poales > Poaceae > Poa > Poa pratensis. The sequence continues at coordinate 47,247,235 of CAMZMU010000080.1, read as the reverse complement.
ATACGAACATGAATCGCAGATAGTTCGAGTCAACTAAGCACGCCCAAGGGGCTAGTGTTCTGTATAAGGGTGTAAGAATCGTCGCCAAGGAATAAAAGATAAGTTTTTCAATTCCGTGAGCCTCTCTTGTTGTCGTGAAGTGTGTTATCCGTAACAACCCCCAAGCAGGGGGCTGACATGGTGCCGGTGGCTGACAGGTCGAGCGCGAGCAGCCTATCAGTAGGCGCTGCCACCTGATCGTGCCGTACTGCCGCGGTAAGAAGTGGAACGGGCAGTGCTGTGTTTTAAAGAACCTAAACACAGAAATGCACATTCAACTTTGCTTGCGGGTTGCTCCGGATGAAACACTTTCACGACATGTAAGGGAGGGTCCATTCTTTTCCTACTGAAAGTGTGTTGTGTGTAGCGCCTCTCCCGGGACAGGAATGGATGCTGAAGAGCGGCTCAGGAGCTGGATACCCGGGAAGGACAGAGTAGATCAAGGACACGGCAAAAACCAGCTAAGTCTTTGCATGTGCATCTGGCATTCTAGGCATAATATCTCGCTCGGAGTCAATATACCACCAACCTGCGCATGCTTGACAGTTGATGAGAACCTTTGCGGGGGTAATGCGTCCTCCCCGGCGAACGGTCAGATTTCCCTTCTGGCCTAGTACCCGTGGCTGTGGAGTGGACTCCCGGAAGGCATAGTGCTCTTAGGGGTGCTGCTACTGGTGCGGGCGGTCAGAGCACTTGTCACCTAAGAGATCTCCTCAGAAAACTTGACGGCGCGTTAGTGCAAGGGAGGTTTGGGAAATGACCCCGGGAGTTGAGCCCTAGGATTGCATTCATCTGAACTTACATTCTGAGTTTACAATTCTGGATTACATTCAGTCGAAGCTTTTCCTGGATACATATCTAGCCTATGCTACTAAGGCCAGCTCAGGGCTCCTGGCTGTGCAGCTCTGTCTTTCTGTTTTATTGCCTGCCGGGTGAACTCCGGACTCCCGGGGACGCCTGGGATGAAGGAGGGCATTCGCGCAGGATCTTCAGGGGTCCCATGGGCCGGGGAACTTCCGGGCAAACCCCGGCACATGCTGGCTGCAGAGGAGGTGCACATGGTCCACGAACTTATCCATGATGTCTTCCTCATCCTGTACGAAGGGAAGAAATCGAGTCAAGGCACAGGATCTTCCCAAGGGTCGTATTGCCAGAACAAGGCGCCTTACCTTGAAGACATCGTCAAGATCGCAGAGGAGGCGGATCAATCTCTGATTGCCTGCGGCCTCCTTCCACAGCTCCATCTTGATGGTGTCCTTCCGGGTCGCCAGCGCTACCGATGCCTCCATGGCGGCAGAACCGGCGATGTTCCCCACTGCAGGGAAAACCAAGGAGACTCGAGGGCGAGGATCAACCTCGTCCTTTCTAGTGGCTCGGGCTCCAGCTTCGCTGGGTGCCTCCGCCGCTCCTCGAAAGACGGACTCCGCCGTCGACACATCGGACAAGGCCCTCTCTGCTTCGCCGGACATTGTTCTGCGGGACGGGGGAGGCAAAGGAAGAAGAGGAGCGGAGCAAGGCGAGAAGATGTGGCGAAGGGGTGGAGTCTGGATGGTCTTTTATAGGCCTCCCTGCTCCACCTACCCCTTGACGCTACGGCTGCTGCAGTAATGGGAGCGCGTTTTGCAAAAAACTCGTTCTCATTCACACGGACGCGACACGAAGACAAGGAGGAAAACAAGATCTTCTTCATTTACAAGGACTACAAGGGGACGATCTTTTTTACAACAAAAAGGTTGGCTCCCGCCGAACAAGGAGCACCGCCGTACAATGGAAGACGCTACTTCCAGAAGTACGACGTCAAGGCCGCCAAGGAGGAGGTCAACGAGATCTCCATGGCGCCCGTCCGAAGCTCCTCGCCTTCAGGAAGACGAGCTCCCCTCGACCTTGATGTCAGATGAGTTTTCCTCATCTTCATCCTCGTCGTAGGAGCTCGAGCTGCCGCTGCTGCTCTCCATGCAGCACTCCACGCGTCCGCCATCGACACCGAAGATCTTCACGGAGAGCGTAGCATCTCCGTCGTACCGGAACACCAAGCACTGCCCCCTGGACAGGCGGCGGGCACGGGAGAACGACTTCCACCCCGGACCCAGAAGCAGGGCGCCTTCAGTGGTGCGCTCCGCCATGGCCCAGGAGGGGCCATTGGGGCAGCCTTCCACCTGCAGCCAGAAGCCGGAGGGTCCGATGTCCTCCGTCGCCATCGCGAAGGAATCCGGCAGGAGAAGCCGGCTGCGAGGCCTGCGGTTCAGATCCACGGCGAACTCGAACGGCGCGAAGCTGGTATGAACCATGCTCCTAGGAAGAGGGGCAGCGGTGCCGCGGCCTCCACGGCCGCCGCGACCGCGAATCCCACGACCTCGCGGAACAGCTCGACCACGAGTGGAGGGGCCACTCTCCGCAGCAGCTGAAGAAGTACGAGGGCGCCCAACTCCTCTCTTCGCTCTCGCCATTGGCGCTGGCAGCTTGTGGGGAGGCCTGGAGTTGGACCAAGGAAGAAGATGACCGAAAAGGCCAGGGGTGCGCCTCGCTTTTATAGCCGCGGCAGTGCCTCTGCCAAGCGTCTCCTCGGTTCTTCCGTTAGTGGGAATCGAGGGGGCCCTCGCAGTTATTCCCCCGAGCGGAGTAACTCCAAGACCTTCAAGGCCATCAGTGAAGCGAAGCTGAGAAGACCAGGTACCCGGGACCCACTTTGACCTATCTTTAGGCCATGGCCCCGGCAGCTGGAGCAAGAGCCGCCGGGACCATGCCCGGGGGCTACTGTCGCAACAGTGGAACATGGGGTTCCCCTAGTACTGCCAAAGTGGGTCCACCCCATGTGGGCCCAAGATGAAGATGGACAAGACCAAGACTCAAGTCAAGCTGGCGGGTTCACCGTCAAGACACGCATGGCCTACGACGACTAAGGGCTCCGGTCCTGGGGACCTTCCGGGTCCCCGAATCAAGCAAGAAGGCCAGGAAGGACCCGAGAGCCCGAGTTCCCGGCAGGAGGCCAGGCTCCCTCCGGGTCCTCCTACGTCCTGTGGATAAGCACTCCACCTCACCACGGAAGACTTGGGAAGCAAGGCGAAGGCAGCGGGGGGAAGCACGCCCGTGGTGGTGTCAGCTCCTGTCCACCCCAAGGCGGACGCTCCCACCTAACCCAAAGGAGACGCTAGGCTGAGGAGAGGCCACGTCTCCCCCTAAACTAGATGAGGAGGGTCCTTCACCCCGAAGGTCCCTCACCCCTCACGTGACCCTGTGGCAACCCCTTAGCCTATAAAAGGAGGACCAAGGCACGGAGAGGGGAGAGAAGATAGAGCAAGGACGAACACAAGCTAGAACCAGAGCAAGACTAGACTAGGGCTGCGAAGGTAGAGAGGAAGGTGATCTCCTCCGGGTCAGGATCTGTCCTTCTTCTACCTCGGGCCAAAACCCTTCCGGGTACCCTGTCCGGGAGGTTCCATTGTAAGCCACACTATGAAGAACTCATCAATCCAGACATGCAGGAGTAGGGCTTTTAGCCTCCGGGCGGCCTGAACCTGGGTAGCTCCTTGTGTCCCTTTGGTTGCATGCTTTGATCGTGGAGAGGAGAGCTTGATCTAGACTCCGCCCAAGAAGACGATTCTCAGCCTCCTTCGCGCCCCGTGCCGAACCTAAAAGGGGGTATCCTTTACTTCCGGTGTCCGTGCAACGAGACACGACACCTGCACATCATGGTTAGCAAAAGAGAATATAGGAGGCATACTATGTGAAGGGCAACTAGATTGAAAGATGTTACGGAAGTAAGTTATAAATTCATTGGCTATTTCTTGAGGATCAAACAAATCCTGCCCTTGCCTATGCACAATAGAAATAATCCTGTTTCTTCTCCTCCTCTTGGTGACTGCCTGATGGAAAAAAGATGTGTTCCTGTCACCTTGTGTGACCCAATGCTTTTTTGCTCTTTGCTTGTAGAATTCATTTAACTTTGTCATGCTTCCTTCATATTGGGCTACCACGTTCGCTTCAAGAGCATGGTCTTTTTGGTCCAGAGGCTTCATTTGAATATCATTTATTTGACTCTGTAGCTGATCAAGCTGCTGCTGAAGTGGCCTTTTCTTTTTGCACCAAACTTTGAGAGTACCTGCGAGATGGTTAGTGAGCACATGGAAAGGTTTCGCAGTTGTAGAGGCCCAATCATTCTTTACAACTGATTGATAATCTTCCTCAAGAGGCCACCAATTTTCAAACTTAAAAGAGAGGCGGGGCCTTTTAAATTTAGACTCAGTTGAAAGCAAGATAGGAGCATGATCGCTAAACTATGAATAATAGGAATATTGAAAACATTTGTCATGGGGAACAAAGTACACCATTCAGCATTAGCAAGACAGCGATCGAGACGTTCAAAAATAGGACCAGTAATAAATCTCATGTTAGTCCAGGTGTAAGCGGGTCCGAGAAACCGAGATCAAACAAACCGCACTGCTTTACATAATTATTAAAAGCACGCATACGACTGTAATTAACATAAGCTCCATAAGATTCTTTTTCATGCATAATATTATTTAGGTCACCTAAACAGACCATAGGCTTGCCTAAGTTATCTGAAACAAAATCAGCAATTTGATCCCAAATCATATTAGTACTATTATGGTGGGGATCACCATAGACACAAGCAAGGAGGAACTCTACATTACTAGGGATATGCACAGCTAGAGCCAGAATATAATATCTACAGGAAAGCTTGATTTGAAGACTAATTTTATCCGACCACATCAGTCAAAGCCCCCGGAGAGACCAACCGAGGGTACTACAAAACTAGCATGAGTACTGAAACGAGCATTTAGATCAGCAGCTGTACATTTAGAGGACCGAGTTTCAGAAACAAAGGTTACCTGCACAGTTGTGGATCACATCATTTTTGCAAGGTATTCCATCTTGTTGGAGTTGCTAAGGCTCCTACCTTTGCCTCGGCAATTCCATCCAACAAATTTCATGGCTGCCGAGGGTAGGGCAACCGTGCGAGTGTCCCCCCTAGCTGGAATCAGACCGGATCCAGCATGTCCACCAGCAACACCATCAGTAACTCCGATCCTTCTCCACATGAGGACCATGGTAAAAAGAGCAGAGGAAATGGTTCAGGACCTAGGGATTCATTGAAGTAGGACACATATCGGATGATTGGAGGCCTAATCCATGGTGAAAAGATGGGGAATCAAGTCTAGATGTAGCCAAGAGGTGATTGGAGGGGAGAAACAGTAGGATTCGCGGCTGGTGGGTGCAGGGGATGAAATTTAGAGCAGCGGCTGCGGTGGTCAAAGAACCGTGATTTCCGAGCGGGTGAAGAAGACACAGAGAGGGAAACCAGAAAGGAGTCACCAAGAGGGCAGGCGAGAGAGCTGGGGTTCAGATCTGTAGATTGGAGGAGAAATCAAGAGGAAGAAGAACGGCATCAGCACCGGTCACCGGCATGTCGCCGAAGTCGCCAAGGTCGGATTGTATTCATCTTTCTTTAGATCTGCTTCCTCCTTCCTCGATCTGCGTGTGAGCCAAACAAAATAGTACTATTTGGAGCCGGACACAGCCGATTAGATCGGATCAGCGCCGCCGCCTCTACTTGCTGCATATGCATGTGTGACTCGCGATTAACGCGACTGCATGAATCGCGAGATGCGGCGGTCGGCTTCCTGAAAACATCTACAAATTTGATCGGTCGCGCGTCGCGGCAAAACTTTTGCCGTCTTTAACACGGATGAGATCGGAGTCGATGATGATGTTGATCTTGCCGAGCTGGCCATTCGTTGTAGATTGGATCGGCTACGCGTGCGGGCAGTGGTGATGTCGAGCCCTCGAGCGCACAGGAGTCGGCGTAGACACGCCGATCGGAAGAATCGGAGCGCTCGCCAGCAAATCAGGAGCCGGCCGACGCCTTGCTGATGATGAAATTCAGATGCGATCTGGTCGCAGTTGTCGATGAAGATTGGAGCCACCGAAACCGTGATCCAGCGCGCGTTCTTCCCACATACGGTGCTAATTGACGTGGGGTTACAACGGCAAATCCCATCGGTAGGATACCTAGGATTTCGTATAGAGGGAGAAGTTGGCGCACTGGTAGTTTCGGACGGCTGACAAGCAAGGATTTACCCAGGTTCGGCCCCTCATTGTGAGGTAAAGACCTACTCCTGCTTGTCTGATCTGTATACATGTATGATTACATGGTGACCGTAATGGCGATGTTGTGAGACGTGATCTCGCTATGCTATGCGTGTATGTGGTGTCTAGTTGTGCCGTATCGCTCGTCCTCCTCTAAAGGGTGCCCCTGGCTGGCTTTATAAAGGGAGCCATGTAGGGTTTACATGAGTTGTTGTCTTATACTCCAAGTTGTAGCTTCTTGGGGTTCTTTGGGCCTCCAGGTGGGCCTTTGGCTGGGCCGCATCGGGTACGCCAATGGTGGGGTGCCTGAGGGTATCCCACGTCAACCTCCATAGTTCCGGTGGTATCCATGGTAGTGGCATAGCAGACAAGACAAGAAGAGCAAATATAATGGGGAAGTCTAGTCTTCGCACGTACGAGCGCTCGCACGGATATTCCCCAGAAAATTCCGCTAGCAGAGAGGGAAATAGCGTCGCCGCAACACCACGCAGCCACCGCCGGCCTAACCGCAGTCTGCCCCGCCCGCGGTAGGTGCGCCGCCTCGCCACCCCGCCCTGCCCCGATCTCCTCTTTCGTCGGTCCATCGCCGCCCCGGGCATCCCTCTAACCCCGCTCTCTTCTCCGGCGCCGGCGACCACCACCCCCGCACCCCCAAGTTAAGTTTTTGGCTCGCCTCCACCGCCTCCGCCGTGGCTCCGGCTCGGCTGGCCACCATCCCCATCTGGAGGGAGAGGAAGTGGGGAGTTGACTTGGTCGCGGACGCGTCGTGCAAGCACTCGCACACGCGTACATAAGCAAATCTGAAATATAATGTGACTTACGAAAGGGGCATCAACGAAAAACTCTTGATGGACACAGCGAGAGAAGCCGGTGAAACGGTAACGCAACGTCCTTAGTTCCGGTGGCATCCATGGTAGTGGCATAACAGATAAGACAAGAAGACAAAATATAACGTGACTTATAAAAGGGGCATCATTGAAAAACTTTGATGGACACAACGAGAGAAGCCGGTCAAACCTTAACGACAAGCTCCGTAGTTTCGGTGGTATCCATGGTAGTTGCATAATAGTCGCAGAAATCTTCACACGATCACGACATACATGATACATGTACTCCTCCGATCTGAATTAAATGTGGCGAGAAAACAAATGAATAGATACAACTCGCATAGATAAGTTGTGATAATTTTTAAGATCAGAGGGAGTAAGGGCATCTCCAGCCGTGCCCCCAAGAGCCCCCCAGGGCCGAAAATAGCGCCGAATTGACCAAATAGCGCCGAATTCTTCCCAGTCGCCCCAGAACCCAAATAGCGCCGTTTCGGCCGAAATTAGCGCCAGCGCTCCCAGGCCAGACCCAACCCATTGGGTTCCGCCTGGAGGGGTGAAAGCGCGCGTGGGCCAGCACTGTCGGCGAGATAGCGCATTTCCCCGCCTCGCCCTTTTCTCTATCCCGTCGCGTCGCCGCCATGTCGCCGCCGACACCACCCCTCCCACCTCCGCTGCATACAAGCAGCTAGGAAGCCCACCTTCTCGCCCAATCCACGCCGCCCGGCCGCCCCTCCTCCCTCCGCCGTGATCTAGCCGCAAAGAAGGCTCTCGGGAAGGCGCGCGCCCACATCGCCTGCTAGGTGTTCGGCGTTTTGTCCGCCTAGCCACGGACTCCGACGACGAGGAGCTGCTTGCTAAACTGCTTGATGAGGAAGCCCAGGCCGCCATCGACGATGAAGAACACTTGCTCATCCTCACCTGTCTTGCCGGCCTGCTCGCAAACGAGGCGAGGCCGGGGCGTGGTGGCTCAAAGCCCGGTCGCCGCAAGAGCAAGCCGAGTCAGCGCTACGAAGGCTACTGCATCCTCTACTCCGACTACTTCGCCGACAACCCCACGCAGGACGAGGCGGTGTTCCGGCGCCGTTTCAGGATGAAACGGAAGCTGTTCCTCGACATCATGCATGCCATCCGAGAGTTTGACACCTACTTCAAGTTGAAGACGGATTGCACCGGCACGGTAGTGATGCGGGTAGGTCCCGATTTTCACGGATTTGTGTGGAGGAAGGATGAACATGAAGAACACGCGAAGAACGATGAACACAAAGAGGAGAAATCAAACACGCAAGGGTAAATAGCAAGTAGCAACCCGGCAAGAATCGACTGGTAACAAATCCCCGAGGGCAGCCCCCAATCCTCCTCTCCCAAGCACACCTTACTCTTAGGATTGTTTGTCCAATTGGTCAATCCAACCAACCCAATCTAGCCACTCAAAGAGGGAAGATTAGCAAGTAATCGCAACTACAAGTGGAGCCTTGGTATCCACGCAGGGATCTTCTCCTCAAGAGGAGGCCTTGGTTCATCTCCACATGTGGAGGTCTTGAGTCATCTCCATAGGAGGAAAGAGACACTTTGAGAAGAAGGAGTCTAGCTCTACTTTAGTTCTCAAATCATAGTCTAACCCTAGATCTAGATGGGGAGGTTCTATTTATAGTCTAGGTGGGATAGGGGTGGATAAGTGAGGAGACACGGGTCCTCAGCCCGAAAGGTTCCCGCCGCAGCGCCAGCGGTACTACCGCTACAGTTGACTTCGAAAAGCAGAGCGAGGCCTGCCCAGCGGTACTACCGCTGTACTACCGCTACAGTTGACTTCGAAAAGCAGAGCGAGGCCCGCCGCAGCTGTAGTACCGCTGGAGCCAGCGGTAGTACCGCTGGGCAGGCCTCGCTCTGCTTTTCGAAGTCAACTGTAGCGGTAGTACCGCTGGCCGGCGGTAGTACCGCTACGGTACCGCTGGAGCTGCCGGGCGAACGAACAGAGGGCTGATTTCGGTGGTGGCTTCGGCGGTAGTACCGCTGGGGCGGTAGTACCGCCCAGCTTCTTCTGGCTCGGCTGGATTCCGGTGGGGACGCGTCTGGCTCGGCTGGTTCTGGGGCGGTAGTACCGCCGCCACCGGCGGTAGTACCGCCGCCTGGGACTTGTTCCCATTCTTCTCTCCTTCTCCTTCGTCTTCTTGGCTCGATTCTTGTCCAACTTCTACACTTCCTTGGAGATCTTCAAGAGGGTCATGCCTGAGTATGCACAAGGTATCGGAATGAAGTAGCAAGCCATTCAAAGGAGTATCGAGATCACACATGGATAGGAGCGAGTTCACCTTATCATGAAGTGCCTTGACTCTTGCTCTTGTCATTGGGCCACTTGTTGTAGGAGACGTAGGTCGGGCTACATCATCTCCCCCCCCCCTTGGAAAAGAGTCGTCCTCGACTCTTGGTCGTCCTCATCGCTTGATGTTCCAAGGTATGGCGATAGGTCGGCGACGTTGAAGGTGTCATGGACCAAGTGTTTGGTGTGGAGATGTCGATCTTGTATGCATTGTCGTTGATGCGCTTGAACCTTGAAAGGTCCATCTCCACGAGGGTGAAGCTTGGACTTCCTTGCATCCGGAAAGCGATCTTTGCGAAGGTGTAGCCACACAAGGTCTCCTTCTTCAAATATCATGGCGCGCTTGTGTTTGTTCATCTTCGTAGCATGGTCTTTGTTGTGCTTCTCAAGCGTAGTTCTTGTTTCCTCATGGAGCTTCTTCATGTAGCGGCTCGCTTGTCGAAGTCCATGTTAACTTGCTCACGAGTGGAAGTGGTAGCATGTCGAGCGCGGTGTAGGGGTTGGAGCCATAGACGATCTCGAAGGGTGTTCTCTTTGTTGCGCGGTGAAGTGCTCGATTGTAGGCGAACTCGGCGTGTGGGATGCACTCTTCCCAATTCTTCAAGTTAGGCTTGATCAACACACGAAGGAGTGTAGATAGGCTTCGGTTCACCACTTCGGTTTGGCCATCGGTTTGAGGGTGGTATGCGGTGGAGAATAGTTGCTTGATTCCCATCTTGGCCATCAAAGTCTTCCAAAAATAGCTCACGAACTTGGTGTCACGATCCGACACAATGGTCTTGGCACACCATGAAGACGGACGATTTCCCTGAAAAACAAAGTAGCAATGTGTGAAGCATCGTCGCTCTTGTTGCAAGGTATAAAGTGTGCCATTTTAGAGAAGCGATCAATGACGACAAAGATGGAATCCTTGTTTGTTTTAGTGCGTGGGAGTCCTAAGACAAAATCCATAGCTATATCGGACCATGGGTGATGTGGAATAGGCAAAGGTGTGTATAACCATGAGAGTTTAGAGTAGACTTAGCTTTGAGACATGTAGAACATCGTCGAACTAGGCGTTCCACATCACGCTTCATTCTAGGCCAATAGTAGTTGGTGGCGAGCATGGCGTAGGTCTTGTCGCGTCCAAAGTGACCCATGAGTGTCCTCCATGAGATTCCTTCAAAAGGACCAAACGAAGCGAAGACTCGGGTATACATAGTTTGTTAGCCTTAAACAAGAAACCTTTGTGCAAATAGAAATCACCAATTCCTTTGTGCTCCGAACATTGAGCGAAAATGTCTCCAAAGAAAGCATCGGTAGCATACAACTCTTTAATCTCATCCAAACCCAAACACTAATGTCAAGACGTGTAAGTAGGTTGGCCTTGCGGGATAGAGCATCCGCGACCACATTGTCTTTACCTTTCTTGTATTTGATTACAAAAGTGAAAGACTCAATGAACTCAACCCACTTAGCATGTCTTTTGTTCAAATTTGTTTGACTTTTCAAATATTTCAAGGATTCATGGTCGGAATGAATGACAAATTCCTTAGGACGAAGGTAATGTTGCCACACATCCAAAACACGAACCAAAGCAAATAACTCTTTGTCATAAATGGGGTAATTCAAGCGAGCTCCATCTAGTTTCTCACTATGGTATGCGATGGGTCTACCATTTTGCATAAGCACTCCACCAATGCCCAATCCACTTGCATCGCATTCAATCTCAAATGTCTTAGAGAAATCCGGAAGGGCAAGGAGTGGTGCTTCGGTTAATAACCGTTTGAGCTCATTGAAAGCAAAATCATGTGCATTGCCCCAAATGAAAGGTACATTCTTCTTTGTAAGTTCATGGAGGGGGCAAGCAATTGTGGAAAAATCCTTGATGAAACGGCGGTAAAATCCGGCAAAACCAAGAAAACGTCTCAACTCCTCAAGTGATGTCGGAAAAGGCCAAGTCCGAATTGCTTGTATCTTGCTTCATCAACTTCGACTCCATCCGAAGAAACAACAAAACCCAAGAAAACAAGTTTGTTGGTGGCAAAAGTGCACTTAGAAAGATTTGCATAAAGCTTTTCATTGCGAAGAACCAACAAAACTTGAGCAACATGAGAAGTGTGCTCTTCCAAAGACTTGCTATAAATAAGGATGTCGTCAAAGTATACCACAACAAATTTGCCAATGAAAGGACGCAAAACATGATTCATGAGACGCATAAAGTAGAAGGTGCATTGGAAAGACCAAATGGCATGACGAGCCACTCATAAAGACCAAGCTTAGTTTTAAATGCGGTCTTCCATTCATCACCTTCACACATGCGTATTTGGTGATATCCACTTTTAAGATCAATTTTGGAGAATATAGCGGAACCACAAAGCTCATCGAGCATATCATCAAGTCGAGGGATAGGATGGCGATACCGAACGGTGATGGCGTTGATGGGGCGACAATCCATGCAAAGGCGAAGAGTGTTGTCGTGCTTGGGTACCAAGATGACGGGCACGGCACACGGACTCAAGCTCTCGCGGATGTGTCCCATGGCAAGAAGTTCTTGTATTTGCCGCTCGATCTCCTTTGTTTCTTCGGGGTTGGTGCGGTAAGGAGCGCGGTTTGGTAGCGGTGCGCCGGGAACAAGGTCGATGCGGTGCTCGATTCCCGTAGAGGAGGTAGTCCCGGTGGCACTCTTGAGGGAAGACATCTTCAAAGTCCTTCAAAAGAGACAACAAAGAAGGAGGAAGGTTTGTGAAAGTGTTAGTCATAGAAACTTCACCCTTGCATATGAGCACATAGTGTAGGGTGGATGGGTTTTCTCTCAACTCCCTCATCTCTCTCTTTGTGGCAAATAGTGTAAGTTTTGTGGGAACTCTCTTTGAAGTGTCACACTCATTTGGCTTGTGGCTCTCACTCACTTTTGGTGGGTCTCTCGCTCACCACTCATCTCACTAGACGAACGATCTTGTTGTGCCCTTGCAATGGTCTTGGCGTTGTCGGCGATGACTTGACTTGGTGTCATGGGACGAAGGACGAAGGTCTTGTCGTTGTTCTTGAAGCTATAGTAGTTTGTTCGTCCATCATGCATAGCACCCTTGTCAAATTGCCATGGACGCCCAAGGAGTAAGTGACAAACGTTCATAGGCACAACATCACAATCAACCGTATCTTCATAGGCTCCAATCTTGAAGGACACTTGCACCATGTGTTGAATCTTGACGGCTCCGGTATCACTCAACCATTGCACATGGTAAGGATGTGGGTGCTTCTTGAACTTCAAGTTGAGCTTATCACAAAGTTCTTTGCTCGCTAGGTTGTGGCAACTTCCACCATCTATGATGACCTTGATGGACTTTCCATTGACTCCCGCTCTAGTGTGAAACAAGTTGCATCTTTGGTCTTCTTCTACTTGAACATTGGTGGTTAAAGCTCTTGCCACAACCAAGGAAGGGTCTTTGTTGTCGCCATCACAATATATCTCATTTCTTCTTCTTGAGCACTTTGCATTGTGGCGACCTTGTTCAAAGCATTGTACTCATCTTCACTCATAGATTCATACTCTCCCATGTCATTGATGATCATGACCTTCTTGTTGGTGCACTCAAAAGATTTGTGCCCTTGTCCGCCGCACTTGTAACATTGCAAAGTCTTGTGCCGGACGAAGATCCTTGAGGCGCCTTGGAGAGGGAGGTACTTTCTTGAAAGGTTGAGGCGCTTGAGGTGTCGAAGTAGAGACTCTTGGAGGACCTCGAGTGTTCGCTTGAGGAAGAGCTTGTGAAGGTGTAGGAGTTGACGAAGAAGGCTTGTTGGCGTAGAATGCCTTTGTCTTGAGGTATTTGAGCTCTTCAAGCACGTGGCGCTCGGCCTTGGAAGCTTGATGTACTAGCTCTACCAAAGAGGCATATGGTTGGAACTCCACGATCTTCTTGATGGGATAGTTGAGGCCATTCATGAAACGAGCCATGGATTGCTCTTCGTACTCGTTGACATTGGCTCTCATCATGGAGATTTCCATTTCCTTGTAGTACTCGTCAACCGACTTCAAACCTTGCTTCAACTCTTGCAACTTCTTGTATAAGTCTCTAGTGTAATGGCTTGGCACGAAGCGCTTGTACATGGTTTCTTTCATTTCAACCCAAGTGTCAATTGGTTGTTGGTGGTTAGCGACGCGAGCATCTTGTAGTTGTTCCCACCACAAGAGAGCATACTCTTCAAACTCCATCGAGGCTAAGGCAACCTTCTTTTTGTCGGAGAAGCGTTGCACACGGAAGATCTTGTCAACCTTGAGTACCCATGAGAAGTAAGCTTCCGGATCACTTGTGCCGTAGAACTTGGGTATGTCAAAGCGGACGTTGGTCAAGTCATCATAGTCGTCACATGGCCACCACGTGGGAATGCACGTCCACGTCTCCTTCGGTTGAGTCCATCACCATTGTGTTGGCTTGACTCGTTATCACTTGACTCGGAACGTTGGTGTTGGTGACGATCATGAGGAAGCTCTTGACGAGGCGCATGTTGAGGAGGTAGCTCTTGTTGAGGAACGGGTTGCTCGACATTGTTCGCATTGTCATGGTTTTGATGACGTGGCCTTGGAGGATGACGAGGGTGACGTCCTTGTTCACCAAAGTCATTCGCACCCGGAACGCCATTGTCATTAGCCAATGGGTCATGACGATCACGTGTGGCGGTGGTGGTGATGGTATGCGTCGCGACGATCATCATTTTGGTGAGGTTGTTCTTGATGCGCATTGGCATTGTTCGCGTGAAGATCATGTGGTTGTTCAACGATAGGAGGAGGTCGTTCATGGGCGTCGCTCCTTGAATCATGTTGACGTTCTTGTCGAGGTTCATGACGTCCATGATGTGCTTGTGTCGACCTTGAGGTGCTTCTTGTACGGCTTGAGCGTGAAGGAGCTCGTTGTCGCGCAAGGTTGTTGATAGCTTCGGTCATCCGCTCCATGTTCGCATTGATTTGGTTGAAGTTGGCATCATGAGTTTGGAGACGGCGCTCGTAGCGGCCTAAGCCATCACGAACAAGGTGTCGAAGACCGACGAACTCGGATTGTGTGACATAGCCATGATCACCGCGAACTCCACCATGGATTTCCTCATCCGAGCTTGAGCTTCCGTTTGTACTTCCCCTAAACATTTTCTCAAGAAACAAGTGAGATGTGGTAAGGAAAACCAAGACAAACTATATCCCAAGTATAATGTGGCTTGAGAGGAGAGTATCCGGTTCTAACACCCAACACACACACTTATGAGGATAGGAAGGTATGAAGTGGCAAACGAAACAAGCAAACCCGCCGACAAGTATATTGTCAAAGGTAGAGAAAATCCACAATGATCAAATTACCAAAGAAACTCCAACCACAAAGTATCAAGAAACACACACAAAAGCGAATGATGGGGTTGGGCGACCAAAGGGCGAGCACTCGAAGATAGACAACCTAACGAAGACTACGTGCTCAAATGTCACCCAACACAAGAAGGACGCTAGCTCAATTGCTTTTTGTGGGCAACGGATTTGCACAAGAGTTAACACTCACACTCACTTTGGCGGTCTTAGCTTTGTCGCAACCTACAAGAGATGAAACTTGGCACCACTTGATTCTTTTCTTTTCTCTTTTTTTTTTGATTTTTGCTTTTTGACGATGATTCCTTCTCTTTTGCTAGTGCCAAGCTCTCTAACGATACACACTCGCCAATACTTGAAGACAAACACTCAACACGTGCAATGCCTCGCAATATCACCGAGCTAGTCCAATAGGTTAAGTTGCGCGAAAGGAAGAAGGGCTCACAACGGAATATGATGGTGGGGAATGTCGAGTCCTTGGTGGCGTCGTCGCTTGGCGTTGATGATGCGTTGCTGCGGAAGCTTGTCGATGTTGTAGACGTAAAGCACACCAAGAAAGGACTCAAACCAAAGAGGAAATGCCAAAAACGAACCGAGGAAAAGAAAAAATTTCTGAAAAATCTGCCCTGGCGGTAGTACCGCTGCCTCCAGCGGTAGTACCGCTGCCGCGGTAGTACCGCTCCTGGCGGTAGTACCGCTGGTACCGCTGGAGGTACCGCTGCGCACAGATCTGCGCGAGTTTGACTCGAAATTGGGCGGAATTGGGCTCCAAAACTTCCTCGAATTCGTGGGAAATCGGCAAAATTAAGGCTAGGGAACGCAAACAAGGTGGAGGGGGTCCTAAAGCAACAGATCCATGGACAAAAACTACCAAAAACGCAACGAATCGACAGATCGGCTCGAATCAAGGCAAGGCTATTTTTGGTGGAAATTTTCGAATTTCTCAAAAACGAAGAAAAATTTGGTGGATTTTGGTGGAAACACAAACAAATCCGTGTCAACCTAGAGCTCTGATACCATATGATGCGGGTAGGTCCCGATTTTCACGGATTTGTGCGGAGGGAAGGATGAACACGAAGAACACGCGAAGAACGATGAACACAAAGAGGGGAAATCAAACACACAAGGGTAAATAGCAAGTAGCAACCCGGCAAGAATCGACTGGTAACAAATCCCCGAGGGCAGCCCCCAATCCTCCTCTCCCAAGCACACCTTACTCTTAGGATTGTTTGTCCAATTGGTCAATCCAACCAACCCAATCTAGCCACTCAAAGAGGGAAGATTAGCAAGTAATCGCAACTACAAGTGGAGCCTTGGTATCCACGCAGGGATCTTCTCTCAAGAGGAGGCCTTGGTTCATCTCCACATGTGGAGGTCTTGATTCATCTCCATAGGAGGAAAGAGACACTTTGAGAAGAAGGAGCTAGCTCTACTTTAGTTCTCAAATCATAGTCTAACCCTAGATCTAGATGGGGAGGTTCTATTTATAGTCTAGGTGGGATAGGGGTGGATAAGTGAGGAGACACGGGTCCTCAGCCCGAAAGGTTCCCGCCGCAGCGGTAGTACCGCTGGAGCCAGCGGTAGTACCGCTGGGCAGGCCTCGCTCTGCTTTTCGAAGTCAACTGCAGTGGTAGTACCGCTGGCCCAGCGGTAGTACCGCTGGCCGGCGGTAGTACCGCTACGGTACCGCTGGAGCTGTACTACCGCCCAGCTTCTTCTGGCTCGGCTGGATTCCGGTGGGGACGCGTCTGGCTCGGCTGGTTATGGGGCGGTAGTACCGCCGCCTGGGACTTGTTCCCATTCTTCTCTCCTTCTCCTTCGTCTTCTTGGCTCGATTCTTGTCCAACTTCTACACTTCCTTGGAGATCTTCGAGAGGGTCATGCCTGAGTATGCACAAGGTATCGAAATGAAGTAGCAAGCCATTCAAAGGAGTATCGAGATCACACATGGATAGGAGCGAGTTCACCTTATCATGAAGTGCCTTGACTCTTGCTCTTGTCATTGGGCCACTTGTTGTAGGAGACGTAGGTCGGGCTACATCAGGTAGGCTTTATCTCCATTCAGAAGTGCACGGTGGCGATGAGACTGCTTGCATATGGTGCTCCCGCTGATGCGCAGGATGATTATCTGCGCATGTCTGAGTCCACTGCCATTGATTGCTTGAACAGGTTCTGTCGGGCAGTGGTGGCAGTGTTTGGACCAACATACTTGCGAACACCCAATGCGGAAGACACTGCCCGGATCCTGGCCACCAATGAAGCAAGAGGCTTCCCCTGGGATGCTTGGAAGCATCGACTGCATGCATTGGGCATGGAAGAACTGTCCATTTGAATGGCAGGGGATGTACAAAGGGCACAAAGGAGCTTGCAGTGTGATTCTTGAGGCTGTGGCTACACAAGATCTATGGATTTGGCATGCCTTCTTTGGTATGCCAGGAACACACAATGACATCAATGTTCTGCAGTGCTCGAATGTGTTTGCCAAGCTTGTTGAGGGTCATGCTCCCCCGGTGAACTATGAGATCAATGGGCATCAGTACACCAAGGGCTACTATCTTGCAGATGACATCTACCCAAAGTGGTCAACATTTGTGAAGACTATCTCCGATCCTGTGCCAGGAAGCGCGAAAGCTTGGTTTTCCAAGTGCGAGGAGGCTTGCAGGAAGGATGTTGAGCAGACATTTGGTGCGCTGCAATCTCGATTCGCTGTTGTTCGGTACCCAGCTCTGACTTGGTCCAAGCCCAATATGTCTGAGGTGATGAAATGTTGTGTGATCTTGCACAACATGATCATTGAGAGCGAGCGGAATGATCCGGTGGCTGACACTGAGGCGTACTACAGACAGGATCCTCTTGCAGATGTAGATCACCAGGTGCCGGCAACATGGGCAAACTTCCTCGCTATGCGTCAGAAGATTCGAGACTCGGTGGTACATACACATCTGCAGAATGATCTGGTGGAGCACCTGTGGAGGCGCAAAGGCAATGGCAATATCGATGCCTAGTTTTATTTGTTCTATTTGCTTGCATTGTTGAACTATTTGTGTATGGATTTGTATGTTGAACTATTTGTGTGTTGATTTGTATACTGAAATGTTTATGCAATTTTGTATGTCAAATTTGGGCAAAAATCGCCGGCTGGGGGCGGGCTGGGTTCGACGACTAGAAAAACGCCGAACCCAGGACGTCAATTAGCGCCGTTGCCCCCAGCCGGGTCAAAATAGCGCAGTTTTTCGGCTCTGATGCCCTAAAGCACATGAACAATTTCATCGTGGCGCAACGGTACCACAGTTAGTTGTACATGGCCCAATGTCTTCTGGGTGTCACCTGATCCGTTAGACCTTTTGACTAGAGCCACCCTGCTGCAGGGTCCCTGCAGATCCACCCTCCATCTCCCCCTCATCACCCCCTACGCCGCCGCCGCCGCCGCCGCCCATCTTCATCACCCCACCTCTGCAATGCCCACCGCGCCATAGCTCTCCGCGCCATGCCCCTGCCCATCCGATCCCCCGCCTCCTCGCCGCCATTTCCGCTGCCGCCTCCTCGCCCGCTGACCTCCGCCGCCTCTCCCACCTCCTCCTCAACCCCTACGCCCCACTGCCTCCGCTCCGCTGCCTCAACACCTTCCTCATGGCCCTTGCCCGCCACCGCATGCTCCCAGATATGGAGTCCTTCGCATCCCGCATGCCCGCCCGCAACCTTCGCACCTACACCACCCTCATCAACGCCTACTGCCTCGCCGGCGACCTCCCCGCTGCTAAGCGGCATCTTGGCTCCCTACTCCGCGCCGGTCTCGCGCCGGATTCCCATGCGTATACCTCCTTTGTTCTCGGATACTGCCGTGCCGGGCTGCTCGCGCACGCCTGCCGGGTGTTCGTGCTAATGCCGCTCCGAGGGTGCGCGCGCACTGCCTTCACGTACACGGCCCTGCTCCATGGGCTTTGTGGCGTCGGTATGCTGCGCGAGGCCGTGGCAGTGTTTGCTGGGATTCGGGCAGACGGGTGTGCCCCTGACGCACACGTGTACGCCACGGTGGTGCATGGGCTGTGTGGCGTGGGGCGTACTGCTGAGGCGGAGGTTCTTCTCGCGGACGCAATGACTGATGGTTTTGAGCCGAATGTGGTCGTGTACAATGCACTTATTGATAGCTACTGCAATGCTGGGGACTTGGACCTCGCGGTTAAGGTTTTTGAGAGGATGGATGTTAATGGGTGCTCACCAAACGCGCGGACATACACTGAGCTCATATGTGGGTTCTGCAAATCTAGGAAGGTTGACCGAGCCATGGTGCTCTTCAGCCGGATGGTTCAGGCTGGTTTGGTGCCACATGTGGTGACATACACGGCCTTAATTCAGGGACATTGCAGTGATGGCCAGTTGGGATGTGCTTTTAGGATGCTAGAATCGATGGAGACCAGTGGGCTGGTCCCTAGTGAGTGGACTTGCTCGGTGTTGATTGATGCTCTGTGCAAACGTGGAAGAGTTAGGGAAGCACAGTTGTTTCTTGCGTCTGTTATACAGAAGGGATATAAGATGAATGAGATTGTCTACACCAGCTTGATAGATGGACTGTGCAAGGCAGGAAAGGCTGATGCTGCTGACAAGTTAATGCAGAGATTGGTTTCACAGGGGTTTGTGCCAGACGCCCATACGTACAGTTCACTGATTGATGGATTATGCAGGCAAAAGGAGTTGTCACAAGCGATGTTGGTATTGGATGACATGATGGTGAAAGGAGTACAACCCAGTGCTGTCACGTATACAATTCTAATCGATGAACTTGTTAGGGAGCTAGGATCTGAAGGTTCAGAAAAGATACTTGCTAAGATGATTGCAGCAGGTATTAAGCCTGATGTTTTCACCTACACAATATTTGTTCGATCCTACTGTCGTGAGGGGAGGATGGAAGATGCAGAACACATGATGGTTCAAATGGTTGATCATGGAATTTTCCCTAATTTAGTGACGTATAACACTTTGATTAGTGGGTATGCCAATTTAGGACTAGCAAGTCAAGCATTTTCAACTTTCAAGCACATGGTTGCTGACGGGTGCAAGCCAAATGAGGATTCCTACACAGTTCTTCTCAGGCTATTGGTAAAGAAAAACTCCTCTAATAATATCCCTGCCAGCTGCGTTGATATATGGAAAATAGCAGAAATGGAACATCTCCAGGGACTTTTGGAGGAAGTGATTAAGCTTCAGTTGCCTTCAGACATTGATATTTACGATTGTTTTCTTAAGTCGTTATGCCGAGTTGATAGATTGGAGGAAGTTAAAGGTTTGCTAGTTGAGATGCAGAATGCCAACTTGACCCCTAGTGAGGATGTATATGCTTCAATTATAGGGTGTTGTTGCAGACTAAAAATGGCAGATGAAGCTTTGACTTTTCTTGATTCAATGATCAAAAGTGGTTATTTACCACATATAGAATCATATAGGCATATTATTTGTTCTCTTTGTGAGGAAGGAAGCATTAAGACCGCTAAACAAGTTTTTGGTGACATGTTGTCAAAGGAATACAACTATGATGAAATTGCTTGGAGGATTCTGGTTGATGGTCTACTGCAGAACGGGAATGTTGCTGAGTGCTCAAGTCTGCTCTCAGTGATGGAGGAACAAGATTATCGCCCTAGTGATACATTGTATGCTAGGCTTACAGGTAAAATAACAGCTGCAAATGATGTTCAGGAAACAGCTTGATAAAGTTAGACAAACCAATCAACTGCTGTGTGCTAGTGGTCTATTGCACAAGGTATGCATTTTAATTTCTCGATTCCTCTCCAAAATATGTTCTTCCCATTCTTAGTTTCCTTTCTATGTTTCAGGAATGTTATAATCCTATTGGTGGCTTAGTGCCATGACTGCTTTCAGATAATTCATGGTCACTTCATTTGATAGATTTTATGCGAAATATCTAGCGGACTATGCTGCTAATTTATTTTAGTAACATTCAGGTAGAACACAGCTCATATGAATATGATGTTATGTAACAGTATTAACTATAAACTCTTGTTGGTGACCAAGAAGTTACCGACTTACTAATATCAAGGAAATCTTGAGGTAAAAGAATAAAATAAAAACAGGAGTAGCTAAACTCAGGTTTCTTTGTTCTCTAATAGAAATTGAGGCCTTAGGCCGTTTGTCTAAAGAAAACCAGTATGGTAATGTGCAATTAAACATATTTGGATTTGGTTTTTTGAGGCGTATTGATTGAGAGCTGTAATACAGCCTAGATTAGTATTAAGCTTATTAGTCGTTGGCAGATTCTTGGGGGACTTTGCCGTGCCCTATTTTGCTGCCATTGGCTGACTACTCTTACTATTTGTAACTGGTTTTCTGTAGCGCCCTACGCCCTTGCAACCCTAGACTGTCACTTACTATACATTTTTTGTCCAAGTGGTGGCACTGTCATTTTCGGGATATTACAGCAGTAAGTAAGAAATGCATTTTACATCTATCCTAACTTTGCTCTTTCAGTTGGATATGTTTCATCCCTTGGAGATAAGCACGGTCACTGCAGAAGACCACCCAAACTGAACATAGAATAAATTTGCTCTCAATGTTCTTGAACCAATGGCTAGACCTGTATGTGT
The DNA here is from genome assembly GCA_947311845.1 of Poa pratensis. NCBI lineage: Eukaryota > Viridiplantae > Streptophyta > Magnoliopsida > Poales > Poaceae > Poa > Poa pratensis. The sequence continues at coordinate 47,226,019 of CAMZMU010000080.1, read as the reverse complement.
GAAGCATGCGTCGGATTCTCAATGATAGCGGGAACTTCTCAACTAACTGGAAGTTTTGCAGATAGCAAGGTAGCAGTTGTCACGGGAACTAAGAAGGTATGCTTGGAATTATCTTCTGTTTATGTTGTGTTTAGTTGCCAAGTAATGTTTCCTCTTTTTCTTGTTTGATGCACATTTTGCTCCATCACCTTTTCAGATAATTTCCTTTGTTATTGAGTTATATCAAATGCTAATGCCATTAGTGTGCCTGTACAACTTTTTTTTTGCACGGGGGTGCACTTGTACAACCTTTGTATATCCTGTCCACTTACGACTTGTTTCTCTTTTTCACCCCCCTTATTTTATTTTATTTTTCAGGATCAATTACTTGTCAAAGAGATATGCAGCAACGAACTGGAATTGCTTGTGAAAGTTAATTGCTATAACTCGGTGAAATACGTGTTACTAATGGTAAGGAGCATGAGTTCTGGACAGCTCACTCCAAGAATACTTGAACGGTGAGCTGCATTTGCTCATTTACTTTTTTTGTCAATGTTTTACTTAATACTAATTACTTATAGTTCCCATTCATCAGGTAAATAGGGTAATAAGATTCTGGAAAATGCCGCAGATGCAGCTCTTCCTAATGCACTGAGTCAGCTTCATGTATGTGTAAGGTATGTTGGCCATCTGACACAAAAAATAAACTGAACACCAGTTATTATGTCCTCACTTAATAAAATAATGTTCAGTGTATAATTCGTAATTTATATTGAAGGTTATACAGTTACAATTATTCTAGTCCATGCTATACTGGTCTCGTGACTCTCATCATGCTTCTGTTTAGTACTCTTTCTAGTTATTGAAATATTGGATGATAATTCGAATTGCTTTATAAAGTAAATACTACGTAATATATAGGGAATCCTTTTTTTAGCCTCAACTGAGGATACAAAGTGTAGTATCTGTTCAGACGCACAGACACACAAACCACCCTCATGCACACCACAACTCACACCCCTGCTATGCGCCTAACTAGACCTACAACCTATACCTAGAACGTCCTGAGAGACTTCCAAAGCCGTTGACTCCAGGAACGGCGGGCACGTCATCCTCTCCTGTGGCTTGTAGACGTGGGTGAGGCACCTGCGAAATTTATTAGGGTGAAAACCCCTAGGCCATATCTTTTTAACCATGCAAGAGCGCTGCATGTATTAAATTAGGAGAAGAAAGGCTCGACGAGCCGAGGTCTACAGACATGCTGGAAACCAGCTAAAGAAAGAGAACGACCCGGCTAGAAACTTATCCTATTACAACCTGATGAAAACGACCTCCAACCAACCATGAGACCCCTGGTACCTGAATCTAAATTGTAAACGAATACTACTACGACCAAGAAAAAAGACGGGCTACGATCAGAGACTTCAGTCCTCGTTGAGATACAGTCGACCCTTGCTCGCCAAATTCCATTGCCTTGCTTCGTTTTTTATCTGATCGAAAAGTACGTTAATTGGCTTGCAAGTCTTCTAAAAAATACGATTATTTCTCTCAGTCCAAAGAGTCCAGGCCGTCAGCATTGTTAAAGAGTCCAATCTTTTCCGCTTCTTTCCTGCAATCCTACTTCTTGCTTCTTGCTTCTTGCCACCACTTCTGCAAGTTATCACTGGTATTGGGTATTAGCGTTTGCAGGTTGGCCCAGGTCATGACTTGGCTCCAAATGATATTGCTTATGGCGCAGCCCCTAGGCCATATCTAATGTGTGCCAGAAAATTTACCTAGCAAACTGTTGAGCATTTTTCCAAAACCAAATGTTTGAAACAATGACCATCTCTGTGCAAATACCGTCCCCTCCAAAGGTAGTAGGAATCCTCATTGAGGCTCCACATTTTGCTACCAGGACCCTTGATGCCATAGGTTTGTACCTCCCTCGAGCTCCACCTACTCACTGGTACCATGTGGTTGACCGTATCACGTATTTTTTTCTTCCAATAGCTCTTATCTACCCTCTTATTTACAATTGCTAGAGCTCGCAAACCTTATTTGCAGTTCTGCATGCTGCAGGTCCAATCTCCTTTTGGCGTAGCTTTTATTGGCCATGATTTCATTGGACCTCCTTTTGGTTTGTCTACTTTCAAGGTTCCAGGTCAACATGGTACGGAATTCCTCTACTTGATTTCATGCCATTGCCATTAACTTGCTGATAAATATTATTAGTCTGGACTTGGCTGTAATACATGTTCTATACTCTTATACACCTTATGCGCAGAAGCACGGATCCAATATTTATTTTGAGACATGGCACATGAGCGCACATGAAGAAAGAAGTAGACAAATCTTGCAGAGATAACAGAAGCGGCAATGATTAAACAATCATGATAAGAACTAGAAGATTTGGCAAAAATGACCACAAATTCCTTCCAAACAGCGTGATGAGATTGTCTGTTGCTTTGATTATTCGAGTCTCTTTAGCGCGATCAAGAGTTTGAAAGAAAAGTCCGATAGAAGCTGATCACTGGATTTGTAACACTAAAAGTTTATAATAGTGTACCAGAATAAAACAGATAGTCATGATTTGAAGTCGCCTCACATCCACTGAAGGTACACTTGATTGCAAGAACTAAATGCTGATTCTACTTGCAGAGAAGACACACTTATGTTTTACATGATAGCATGAATAGTTTGCTAACTGGAGCCATAGCAGACATAGTCCTAACATTTCTTGTTTTACACTTCATCCTTTCAAAAACATATGATGTTTAGGACATGGACATAGTCTCCACCTCGCAACTTGGACCATTCATTGTCATACGAGTATATTAGTGAAAAGAATATTAACATCTTATATTATAGTAAATCGATTTTATTTACGAACAGATGTAGTAATTATTTGTTTACATCCACTTTAATCTTAAGGTAATGTCATACGAACATGTTTGCCTTCTGATCAGAGTTTCAAGAATGTTTCTGGAAGGTAACTTGAAGACACTGGTTCCATTATTTCAGAATCATGTGGATTGGTAGGTGCTCTAAAAGTTGCACACGTTGGTTTAAAGAAATGTCAGAACAACTCGAGAAAGGTGGTTGTCCAGATGGCGGGACGTTATGTTTGATATATAACCAGTTTTCAGATTTTTGATGCTTTTGTGGAAAAAGAATACAAGTGATAGAGAATTTGCAACACCTGTAATTATACCTCTGTAGCGTGCCAATAGAAAAAATTATAGATAGATGAACATAATTTTTTTTAAATGTGCAATGGCAATTGGTGCCTATTTTGCTGTGGCATTGCCCGGAACTTGTATATTTGATGCTGAAGAGAATCCGCATGTATACTCGTATATGTTGTGTGCACCCTTGTTAACCTCTCGATTAGTTTTGGCTGGAAGCTTCTATCTGCCGAGTGTTCTTTCGTATGGAAAATAGAACTTCATTGACTCATTTTTTGGAGAATTTTGATATTCATTGATAAGAGGGTTTATAGTCCCTAAACCCACCGCTAGATCGGAAATGAATGGTTTAGATCATGAATGAATAGTGCGTGCAAACAGTTTTTTGGTTCTGTAGGGAGCCCTCCCCCATGAATGAATCTGCTGGTGGCGCAGGGACTACTCCTGCGCCGCCGGCCATCAAGGGATGCGCCGCCCTTGGCCCCCTTTCTTCATGACTTCTTGGTGCTGTAGGGAGCCCATTCCTCATGGAGATGAGGTCCATGGGGGAGGCAAAACCGTGGTTTTGGTGGCTGCAAATTTGTGACAATGGGTGGCTCCTCCAAAAATTAGGGTTTCCTCTCCATATATAGCTGAGACAATCATCTTTAGCCATCTGATGGGTGCCCCTTTGATCCAAGGGCTCTTGGCACCTCTAGAACCTTCCTAGGGTCTTCGCTCAGCTCCCATGAGTCTCCAAAGTCGTGGCTTGGCCGAATCCTCCAAGTTTGGAAAGAGTAAAATGAGGATATCAGGAGCGTCCGAACTCTGATTTGACGGATTTTAGGTTTAGGAGTATGCTGAAATTTCCTACAACTTCGCGACTAGACTGTTTCCATCAGACGTCGTCTTTAGGCCCGTACGTGACAATCTCCAAAAACAGTTTGCAGACAGATTTGAGGAAAGTCACAATTCGATTCCAACAAGATTTCCTTTTGCATTTTTAATAATTCCTACACGTCAAAGTGTAAAACAAGAACATTGTGCACTTTTGCAACTATTAGTAGGTTATTCCAAATAAATCATAAACTTAATATAAAAACAAGTGTCAAAGGCATAAAAGTGGCATGAAACAATTAAAAATTATAGATACGTTTTGGACGTATCAGCGAACATGCGCACTGACTCGATTGTAGTATCCTCGCCAATGCGAAGATACTCATCGGCGTAGTCAGCCGAAATGCCGTGGGCAATCACCTTCATCGCTGCGGATATCTTCTGATATGCTCTAAACCAATCAAACGTGCAACATTCCTTCGACGAGTAAAGTAGCGACAATTGGCCTTGCAAGCTTCCGCTATTTTCACGAAGAGGTATCGACACATTCAGCACGTTCGACGAAAGATGTGAGCTGGATAGGTTGGTATCTCGGCGAAGTAGTCTCACGTGAGTAGCTCGTTGCCGTAGAAACGGTTCCGGGGAATGCAAAGGCGGCCGATGGTGGATCCTCGCCGTTTCTTGTTCCTCCACCATTTGCTGCTGGTGGTTGTAGAGCAACGTCTCCACATCCAAGTCGTTGGACGAGGACGAGTCCTCGAGCAAAAATTGCTCGCACGGTCTCAAATCCATCTAAAATGCACACGAGAAGACTAGTAAACACCAAATCTGTCGGAACTGTGCTCGCGCGGGGCTGGCGGCTCAGGAAACGGTGGACGAGATGGATCCGGGGCGGCGACGACTCGGTGGCGGCAGATGTGGCCGGGCAACGGCCGGAATAGAGGGCGAGGGCTGGCGGCGGTGGCGAAGACTCGGTGGGGAAAGGGGGAACGAACTTGTGCAGGGGTGAAATGTCCCTCCCGCCAACTGCTTCCGCACTATACAGGGCACTGATACGTCCATTTTTCATCACTAATTTATAGCATAATTTACTTTATTCATTGATATAGTTCATATTAGAGTACAAACTTATGTTATTTTATCTTATTTTGCATGTTTGGCAATTATTGGGATTTATCTGCCAGAGTCTGGATTCAGCTGGAAAAAGCACCGTCAAGATTCCATATTTCTGGAACTCCAAAAATTACGAAAAAATACACAAGTCCCTATTTCGTCAGATAAAGGGAGGAGCCAGAAGATGAAGTAGAGAGGAGCCACAGGTTCCCAGACGCCACCTCGGCGCCGGCCCACCCTCTGCCGCGCCTAGGGGTCGTCTGGCGCCACTGGCCCATTCCAGGCACTCCCCTCTCGCATATATCTTCCCCGCGACCTAAAACTTACGGGGGACGCTTCGAAGAAATATTCCGCTGCCTCCACAGGGCGGAAACCACAGAGAGAGAAAAGCTCTCTGACCTGGAGAAATCTGCCGGGGAAATTCCTTCCCAGAGGGGGGAAATCGACGCCATCGTCATCGTCATCACGCCGGGTTTCATCGGGATCATCATCTACATCATCTCCACTGCTAGCACATCATCCCGCCGCTCCACTTCGTTCCGCTGTAACATCTAGGGTTGTACCTTGTCTAGTTCATTGGGGAGACTCTCCCGGTGTTGATTACTCCTTGTGGTTGATGCTATTGAGTTTTATCGGTGAATTACTTTTATGACCAGATTGTTATCCATCATTATATCACCTCTGATCTTGATCCATATGATGTCTCGTGAGTAGTTCGTTTAGTTCTTGAGGACATGGCAGAAGTCTTGTTGCTAGTAGTGACATTATGTTGAGTAATATTTAATGGTTTGATATTTAATTGTGGTGTTATTCTTCTAGTGGTGTCATGTGAACGTCGACTACATGACACCACTAGAAGAATAACACCTTTATGGGACTAGGGGAATGCATGGTGTATTTAGTTTACTTATTGTGGGGTTGCCGGAGCAACAGAAATCCGAACCCCGTGGGTAAGCTAGTGCACGAGGGAGCGTAGGATCTCAGAGTTTAAGCCTATGGTTAGATTTATCTTAATTACTCCCTTGTATTTGCGGAAGCTTGCAAGGGGTGTAATCACAAGTGTGTACTAGTCCAAGTAAGGGCGGTGCACTAGCATAGGTTCACCCACACAACACTTTTCAAAACACCGAAGATTAATCAGCGGTATGAAGCGAAAGTAACTTGACAATATTCCCGTGTGTCCTCAGGAACATTTAGTCATCATAAGTAAAACAACCGGCTTGTCCTTTGTGCTAAAAAGGATTGGGCCACTCGCTGCATTTCTCTCTTTTATTTACTTGCATTTTATTTATCTGTTATTACAAAAACTCATAAAAACTTGCCTGCTAGTATTTACAGTGAAACCTTGCTCAAAACTGCTTGTCAACAGTTTCTGCTCTTCGTTGAGTTCGACACTCTTATTTGTCAAAAGTACTGCGATAGATCCCCTATACTTGTGGTTCATCAGGCACCCTCGGTTCGGTCGCGGAAGCGGAGAAGGTTCTGTCCGGTGGTGGAAATTTTTCAGCAGCCCGAAAAGAGGTTTTGGCTCGGGGTGGTTTATGGTTGCTGTCCCGACACTTTTTTTGGCGCACAAACGAAAGCAACAGTTATTTTAGGGTTCCGGCGCGTTGCGATCACTGCTAGAGATGCTCTTATAAGGGGGACAATTTAGCTGGATTTTTCTCTCGAAATGGGTGTGGGATATTTACATGTATATGTTTGTAGGATTCAAAAATTTAAAAATATCTTTAGAACCTTTTGTCTAATTTACAAACGATCTACTTCTACTATGCATGTGCTTCTGAGTTAGGTCGTTCTTTCTATTTAGTAGTTTCACGTGTACTCACTCCGTTCCATATTAGTTGACATTCAAATAATGTATTTAGACATGGTTTAGTGCTAAATACGTCCATTTCAATGTCACCTAATATGGAACGGAGGAGTACTTCACACAATAGGTGGAATATTATATGTCCAATTTTTTGGATTTAAATTTTGAAATTGCACATATTCATTTATACAAATTACAAACCATATTCAGCTTCTCGCATCAATCTCTTTGAAACTAGATAAACTTTTTTTCATGCAAACTGTGCTTACCATAGTGTGCCTACTTCATCATATGGTAGTATGCCTGTACTTCTCATATTGGCGTGTGTAATTTCACATGTTCCTTTGAATGAACTTACTATATAGCGCGTGTTTCCTTTTTGGTGTACTTTCTGTTTGTATGTGTGCTTCCCATATTTGTGTGTTCATTTTTTATATTGTGAGTCGATGTTCTTCCCAGTTCACGGGGTGTACTTCACATGAGTAGAATTTATGTGTTTGCGTTTGTACACTCAATGTGTTTGTGCGTGTGCATTTCTCATGTTTAATGTGTACTTCCCGTATAACTCTATATACTAAGAGTCGTAGCTTTTGATTTTTTTCTCCAATTTTTGGGCTTTCGCTTGATTTTTTTGCGCCTGACGCGTGTCCTCGCGCGACTCCGCGTGAGACCGCGCGTGGACTTTTCCTCCCGGGCTGGCCTAGGTGGGTCAGACCGCCAGCTGGAGGTGGAGTCGGCCGACCCATCGGCCCTGTGCCGACCCGCAGTGGTAGGGCCCACCATAGGTCGACGTGTACGGTGCAGATCGACCCAGCTGTGGCTATTCTAGAAGGTGGCGACGTGTGCGGTGTAGATTGAGCCATCTGTATCTTTTCTAGAAGGTGGCTTACGTGTCGAAGACACGGTGGAGTCACGGTACACGCGTGGCCAGTTTCTGGAAGACTCCGAGAGCGCCGGTTCTCCCGTGCCGACTCCCTCGCTCATCTCTATAAATCCTCTCCCTGCTGTCTTCATCTTCTTTTTGGCTCTTTGTTTCGCCGGCTCACGCTCCTTTCCTTTCTTCTGCAGGTTTTGGTTGTGTGATGGCTGTAGAGAAGGTGGCGGCGTTGAGGGTTGGCGGCGACCTGTGGACGGGAAAGGGGAGCTGCCTACAAGTGAGGAGACACAGGACGGAGTCGTTTACGTCCTTCAGCTTTGGCGTAAGGCGTTTCCCTCTTCTTCTCTGGCTCAGCTTCTGAGGCTGGCGTGCTTCTCCGGTTCTGGTATCCGTGCTTCTGTGCCTCCGGCTCCGACTCCGGCTCTGGCTTCCGCGGTTCTCCGGCTCCGGCCGGAACCACGTCGCGTGCTTTCAGGGGTTCTTCTGCTCGGGGAGTCTTTCTTCTGTTTGTGTTCGCTGTTGCGTGGTAGGTTATACTTCTGTTCTCGCGGATTTGTTTTCCATTTTTTATTCTTGCTGTGTACCTCTCTGTTTTTCTGATTGTGTTAATTTGTCTCTGTAGGGGCTCCACTGGGTGTCATTCTTTGTTTGGGAGTCATGCGCTTCTTTTTTTTTCGGTTTGTTTCTTTGCGTGACTATAGGCAAGTTCTTAATGGCTGTTGCAGGTTGATACATTGAGGATTGGGCATTAGAATGTGTTCCGATACAAAAAAATAAAGGTTGGGTTGAGGATAGAGCCCGTGCTCACTCGCTGTTGGGAGTCGTCCTTTCAGGAGTCGTAACGGGTGCAGTTTAAATAATGGGCTAGGCACTATAAATCGAACGAGAGATTTCCTTCTCGATAAGATGACTTCCGTCTAGGCCGATCGGTACATCGAAGCCTGAAGACGACTCTGGTTCGAGACGGAACTGAGTACGCTTTAAGCCTAGAGTTGGTACGTGTTCCTAAACAAAAAACAAAAGTCGGTTTGAGGTTAGAGGCGGTGCTCACTCGCTGTCGGGAGTCGTCCTTGCGGGAGTCTATTTGTAGCCAAATACAAAGTGTTACGACTCTGTTGTCCGGTATTTCGTGGAGGTGCGGGTCCAGATTTGCTACTTTGCTTCGTGCATGGCCCACTTAATGGTAATGGATGGCATATAGGAGTGTGCTTCCCGTTGCTGTACAGTACATTTTATCCCCTCAGTCGCAGCTAGGATTCACTCTCACCAGTAGTCATAGCTAAATGGGTAGTGTGTGTGCCGGCCTGGGAGGTGGAAGTTCTCCGCGCGGAGCTGGCGGTGCTGGTCAGGACCGTGAGCCGGGCTTGCCGTTGTCGCCATTGGAGGAGCCTTCCGACTCCAAAGAGTTGTATTACGATTCCGATGGCTGGATTTCCTCCCTTACCGGACTTATTGCCGATGGCGATGCGGCCAGACTCGCTGCAATCGCCGAACTTTTGGAGCGCGTCAAGGAGAAGTCGTTGCGGTCCGCCTATCACGCGGAGAAGCGTCGCCGATCTGAGGACCGCTGGGTTGAGTTGTTGAATGAAGTGCAACTAGAGTGCGGGGTTCGATTCAGCGTAGAGCACGCAGCACGGCAGCGGCGGTGGGAGAGAGAGGCGCGTCGCCAGCAGGCTGTGCTTCGCGACCTCCGTCGTGTGAGGAAGTAGTTTGCCGAATAAGTGGGGATGCTATGTTTTGGTTTAGTTGGTACTTTGTATATGTTCAGCCATTGATTTACTATCTATGTTTTACTCCACCTGTATGATGTTCATGAATGAAATCTCGGCTCTAGGTTTGTTCTTTAGATTGTCCATATGACTATACGTTGCCTGGTTTGCCTGATGGATTTCAATATAGCGTGACTGTTTTTTGGAAGTACGGTGATTCTTTAGGTTGTGAGTTTATTGGATACTTGCAATAGATTCTCTATCACGTGAGATGTTTCTGCCGAGTATACGAACGTCTCTAACAGTACTAGACTGTGAGATTAGGATATTATGGGTGAAGCTGTTGTTGCGAGGGAATGCATTGGGACATTATACGTACATCGTGTTCTCGATCTTCTTAGTATGTGATTGTGTATGTTCTAGATGATTTTATGTTGTTATTTCTGTATAGGTGCGAGGCTCTGTATGTATCCCTCTATAGTCAGAGGAGCAATTCCCGGTTTTGGATCTGTAATATTATACGTGGTCTTGGGATAACCTACACACTTACCTTTTGGTTGTTTATTTCCGGTATGATGTTTTGCAGACCTATAGTAATCTTTGGATACGCACTGCCTCAACATTCTTACAGTGAAAGTGGCAAGTGGTGTTCCGTGTGAGGGACGCGTGTTCGGGCGCTTCGCTCTAATCGCCAGGTGTTCTTCGTTTTGTGGGACGCGTGTTCGGGCGCTTCGCTGAAAGGGCCAGGTGGTCTTCGTTTTATGGGACGCGTGTTCGCGCGCTTCGCTGTAAGGGCCAGTTGGTCTTCCCTTTGTGGGACGCGTGTGCGCGCTTCGCTGTTACCAACTGGTTTGGCTACCTTAAACCTACAAACAATAAATTCTTTATTTAACAACTAATAGTTAGTCGTTCTTTCAGTCCCTTGTGCTACACACGACTTGCAGTTTTTCTTCGTGCTGGGTTTCTTCTTTTCAAGATACTGGTTAGGATGGGAGTCTTCTTTTGGTTACAAGGTGCTGTGACTTTTGTCAGAAGGCGGTTTTTGCTTGGGTTTACTGTATCGACTACGTGGTCTGTCCAGCCATCCTTGTTTCGCTAACGATATTTCGTATTACTGTCGATAGAGTTATACCCGTGATTAGGAAGACAGAGGCATGCTACGACAAATGTTGGTATTTTTTTTACACAAACGATTTATGTTCAGCGTTGTTAAAGCAGAAGGACGAATTATGTTTGTTGAACAACTTATCGTGAGTCGAAGATTTGTTCACTCGCGGCGTCTGTTCAGTTCGCTTTTAAAGTAGACGCACTCAGATATTTTAGAAGTTCGCTCCTATGAATGGGATAGCGTCATTGGGCTAATTGCTTCACTGTTACTCTGTGACGCGTTTTGTACATCGCTATGGAACTTACGTCTTGGGTTTTGTTTTCTACAGCAGTGTCATCGCTATTTCTCTTAGAGATTGCTTTTTCATTTTTTTGCGTTAGGCTGAACCCTTTCTGTGTCTAACCGTGGTTCACCCGATTTCGCGTGTGGTTATGGTTTGACTTTCCACGTGTGTACATGTGCCAACGCGACTGTCTTTTTGCCGTTTGTCTTTGGCCCGGATTCGCCTGTGTTCTTGCTTTTTGGATGCGTTTGGTCTGGAGTCGTTCTCTGTGTTTCACTCGCTGCTAGCCGGGGATCGTTCTTTGGGATTCCTCCTTGCTTTCGTTAGCGATTAGTCGGACGAAAATTCTAGTACCCTATTCTAGTTTAATCCGCTCAAACTAAAGATAAACTAATGTAGTTTACCCATTATTTGCTTATCCCGAAAGTCTATGGGTTTACACACATAGGCTAGGCTGTGGGAATAGTATGGTCTCTTATCTGACTCGTGAGGTCCGGCTTCTGCCTTTTATTTATGCTAAACAAGTTATGGTCTTGGAGTGGGGGGTTGGCATGGAGTGCTGTGGGAATGTAGGGTTGCTGCTGGTTCAAATTCAAATGTATGGGGAAAGCGAGTAGGGTTCTCCGTTAACGCGCACTTTTAATCTTACAAGTATTTTAGCGTTCGTGCTGGTAATCTTCTGTTCTGTACACATGAGTTAATACGTACGTGCAGTTGGTGTCTGTAGATTATGCGGGTGTGTGTTTGCATTTAATTCATTCGGCGTTTTGTGAGGTATATGGTTCTGATTGTGCCCTGCGTTTGCAGTAACGATAAGTAGATAAGACGGCATAAGATTTGTTGAAAATGCCCTTTGTTTGGAACATCGTTCTGCTCAGATATTTCTGATTGCACGACATGGCACTCGTGTACTTCTGCATATAGCGTTTATACGGTTTGTTGGTTGGTTTCAGCTACGTGAAAATGGTCGGATTACGTCTGTCCTGGTGGTGATTGAAATGTGCTGTTACGTTTCGTTTACGCTTTGTGGTTCTCCGTAGTGTCCACGATGCAGGACATGAAACATGTAGGTATGAGGACATGTTGTTTATTTGGGTCGTTAGCCGTTCGACCGATAAATGGGTGAATCAACCTTGTGAATCATTTTCTATGTTGTGTGAAACAGCGGTTTGCTCAGACGTGTCAGGTTGCACGATAAAGTATGCCTGTAGTTATGCATGTATCGCTTCCGTGGGTTGTTGGTTTGTTCAACTTGGTGCACATGGTCTACTTACATGTGTCTTCACGGTGACTGATGTGTGTTGCCATGTTTCGTTTATGCATGAGTCTCCGTGGTTGTCCTTGGTGTCCATGTTGCAGGCCGCGAAACAAGTACATACAAATTCGTGTGCTACTGAAGGAGTGGCTTCGTGGATGAGGGCACTTACGTGTAACCCATGCGGGTTTGCTACCGACACGTTTCAGACATGTACAAGTAAATGTACATAGGTGTCTTCTCCTTTAAAAGTTCACCTGATTGGGTTATTTAGGAGGAGGGCTATCATTGGATACGTAGCATGTCATAGTACTAAAACGAGGAGCGTGAAAAGCAGAGCTGTACACGTTTTTATGGACAGCGATCCGGTGCTGCTTGCTGTTGTTCTGCCCTTGGACTTTAAGGGTCCGGCTCCCGCTTTTTTCCTTGCAGGAGGTTCGCGACACTACAAGAATCCCTCTACTATGTGACGGATTTGTCGCCACGGTTATGCTATCCGTGGCAGATCTCAACTATTTTTGACGCCCTCGGTATTTCTCGTCACGGATCCATGGGCGGCCCGTCTGGCCCAGAAAAAGTCAGATGAAATGGCCTTAACCGTCATGGATCTCAAGGGGCCTTCCGTCACAAGCTATTTTGCGGGCTGAACAGGACGAACCCGCACACAAACCGTCACAGGCCACTGGGCATCGGCAGCCGACACACATGGACCCCACCCACTGCGCACCCACATCTCTGTCCGACGCCTCGCTGTCAGACCTAGACCCACACTTTTCCTAAGCCAGTCCAAGAGATGTTGCAGACGGACCCACATGTCAGGCCGACACAGCCTCTGTGCCGCACGTGTACTGGAACAACCCCAGTGGGAACCACCTGTCAGCAGGGAAACCAATATTTTGCGCACGTGCCCTTACACGTGTCAACTGGCCATCACGTCGCGCAGCCGGGGGACCGCGTGGCAGTATGGGACCCAAATATTAATTTATTCACTATATATTTAAATAACGGAAAAATAATTTTACTTATTACAAATGTAACAGAAATAATAATTATTTCAGACGGGACCTAACATTTTTTCAATATTTATTTAAATTTTTTAAAATATAAAAATTATAACGAATTTATATAAATATAATTATTTCACCATATCTGGGACCCGCATGTCAGCTTTCGGCCCATCATATTTCTGCACGTGCGCTTCGACGTGTCCAACATAGGCAGAGATTGGGCCAAATCATTGGGGGTATGTGGGCTGAAGCTGTAAAATAAGCAGATTTGGCCCGGATTCTGCACATGTTTGTTAAGATCACATGACTCACGTGCGGTCCGGTGAGTTTGGGCCAGATTGTGAGCGCACGTGCAAGCTTCCACGTGTCTATCCTAAGGTAGCTTGGCCCATATCATTGTGGGTAAGTGGGCTACAGATTCGGAATACGGAAGTTTAGACCAAATTCTTAGCCCAACTGCTCTTCCACGTCCATCGGAATCAAGCGTGGCCCATATCATTGGGAATACGAGGGATGAACCTTCAAAATAAGCATGTTTGGGCCATATTCAAGCCGGGTGGCATCCTCCGCTTGCATGCACATGGCTCTGCCTGTAGGCCTCTCCGGCAGGCTTATGTGGACCGGATTCATCGTGAAAATTGATAGAATCTGCATCTGGGGAAACTTGCCTATTTTGAATCGGCATCAACATTCTTTCGGCCTCTTAGTCATTTTTATAGTGGGCCAAAAATCAAATCAGCGGTATGTGATCGATTTTTTTTATTTTGACACTAAAGGTGATCAAAAGTTTGTTTCTTCGATGCGTCATTTTCGTAGGTTACGCGGTATGGCCTCCTGGGAGCCAGAGGACGCGAAACTGAAGAGAGGAAGAAGAGGTTGAAGCAATACAGCGGATGTCAAATCATATACTGAGATGACCGTCGCTTCGCCTCCCTAAAGCAATCTAGACAGCTATTCAGACAAGCACAGAAGGAAAAGCATGTCCCAGACAACGATCTAGGGAGGAAAAGCAAGCCTCTGTCAATTAGACTTCCACTCCTCATAACATTAATATGATACCTATAAAACATGTAACACGTTTCAGGTGTGAAGGTACATGCCTCAAACACCTACCAGGATGAAAAGAAAGCTAGTTAAAAAATACACACAGACCGAAGAAGCCTTGCTAAGATCATCCTCAATAAGAACATCCAAATTATTACAGACCATAGAAGCCATGCTAACATATCCTCCTAAGCTTCTGAAACCAAATCGCAAAATCTGGACCTCTCAGGGACACCCAAAGCACTGTGGGTGGGAGATCTAAGCACATCAACCGAGGGGAGAATCTGACAAGACTCCTGCAATTAACTTGCAGTTTGCTCGTCATCAGAGGAAGTAGAAGAAGGGAACGAAATGACATGAGCACACTTCGACTGTGAAGTAGCCCTGAAAAATATTCATCGATATCAAAATATGAACACAAAATAAGATAACTAGAAAAAAACTTCCAAATATGATTTAAACTTACCAGCGTCAGAAGTTTGGGGCTAAACTGGGCTATATTGGAGTCATCATCAGACATAAGGAGGCAGGAATCCATCTAATCTTCCAGCAATTCTGCGCGGTGTTACTGAAATATGTTTGTTGTCGACTTCCGACTTAGCTACGCAAAAATAAGGAGGATGAGAACAACCAAAAGGAAATGAATTGCAGAGCTAACTACAATTAATAAACACACTACGAATCAAAACAAAGCACACAAACCTTAAGCTTACGGTGATGACCTTCAACAGCTCGGACACTACTAGCATGATCAAAGACAAAATACCGAGCAATTTTGTATCTACTTTTGCAAAAAAAACTCTTTTCTATAAACTCAGCAAGCATCTTCATGATTCCATCTTGAAGGTGACACCCATTCTTTTCTTCGGTTTAGGAAATTCTCTTGGACGATGACGACAAGCTTTACCAGTTGAAAGAAGAGCACATCGAAGAAGTCTACACCTTGGTGACAAAGGCTCTGCGTGAAATCAATGAGTACAACCTCAGTGGACGCTCAGCAAGCATCTTCATGATTCCATCTTGAAGGTGACACCCATTCTTTTCTTTGGTTTAGGAAATTCTCTTGGACGATGACGACAAGCTTTACCAGTTGAAAGAAGAGCACATCGAAGAAATCTACAACTTGGTGTCAAAGGCTCTGCGTGAAAGCAACGAGTAACCGTGCCGGAGCTGTGGAACTGCAAGGAAGATTGGAAAGCAACGCTGGAAGAGGTCATCCACTTTGTCCTGAGACAGTGGCAGTCACATAAGAGGAAGCGCTGATCTGCCAACTGGATTGTGTCCTGCTTTTGTTACAAAAACAGGCAACGGGAAATGAATTTGCACACATTTTTTTGCACCTAATCAAAGAAATCTAGTAAAGTCTTAAACAGAAGCACCAGAAGTTCAGTACTATGAGCATAAGGTCCAACAGTGATAGGCAAGAACTGTAACAATGGAGACCTATATATGACAAAGCAGATATGGGTCTCACAAAGATACAATGTGTTATGCAAAGAGCCAATCATAACGGATAGTCACACATTTCATGGAATCCGTTTGGGCCCTTCAACACAGCCCATCAATATTAATCATTGACTAATATGCAATCAACAGGACTAGCGGCTCATACAGAAGCATCAGATCATCAGCGACTAGGTTCTACTATCAGATCTACGTACAGTAGAATGTTAACAAGCAAACAGATCTAGAACAGTACTCAACCTGAGATAGGGATTCCCATTAATCTAAAGTCCAAGTATAATCGAGATATAATATAAACTTCACAAATACAAGAAACGAAACCAAGAAGAGCAAATTCTAACTGGTCAGGCCCCCTCAAAGCTAATCACAGGTAACAAACCTGTAGACTGGCACCTCATGTGTGCTCTGTTTTTGTACCCAAGAAGCGAAGCAAAGACTATACCTGCTGCCACCGTCAGTGTAGAGTTTCACGCCACAAGGATTCAACTTTAGTCAGTTCACGAAACAGATTGTGCAGTTGTCCATAAAGTTTTAAGCTGCAGTTGTCCATCAAATTCAGAATTATACACGGTACACAGAAGCAAACAGAATAACAACAATATAGGAATACATAACTACAGTAGTAATAAGTATGATAATTTTCAAACCAAGGCACACAAGATATCAAGCTTTTTTTTAGAACAGTTGACACAGAGAATTATAACACGGTAAACATTGTATTTAGTAAGGACTACAACATAATCTAACAGATTAACAGCAATACAAAACTAAAGAAACTGAAAAGCTATGAGTAGTACCTTTAAAATGTCGGGCTCTGTGGATCGAGTTTTTGTGCTTAAGGTGCCCGAAATTCATAAGTATCTGTTTTAAAAGAGTTGACAGATAGAATTATACGTGGTATATATATACTTTATTTAGAAAGGACTACAAAAACAAACAAAATAAACAACAATATAGAAATACAAGAATTGAGTACCAAACAGTAATAGTATACATGATGCAGATCAATAATAGAGCAGACATAACAAACGTGGAGAAATAAACCAATAAGAACAGGAAATCGGGACATGGCAGAAAGGTAATAAACATGCAATGGTTCAAAACAGAGCACACATATATAGCAAGCTTGGTGAAATAAACAAACAACACCAGGACTCGAGTTCGAAACAGCAGTAGTTCTAATGAACATTCTACGGTTCAGTAATGAACATACAGAACATCATGAGGAAATAAATAGTTTACAAAAGCACAAGAAATATAGATCAAACCGCAAGTAACAAACATGCTATGGTTCAGAACAAAGCAGACGTACGTAGTAGCAATCTTGTAATTATATACAAAAAATGCAAGAAAGAAATAGCAGGGCTAACAAGTACTGATACACATTGTATGCTCCAGTAGGAGAGCACACACTACATATTGGTAAAATAAACATAGAACTATAGGACAAAAAATGAATGGCTAACAACAGGTGAGAAACAAGCTAGGGATCAAATATCACCTCGCGGGCAATGCGAATGTCGATACCAAATGTCAGAATCCTCCACATCACCAAAGGAAAAGATCTGCATACAATGTTTAATACGAAGACTAAGATTGCATGCTTTTGTGCGGTGTCACCGAAATAGCCGTCAAGACTACAGCGCCACCAAGGAACGACGCCCCGTGACCTCCTCCTCTTCTCCGGGTAGCGTCTTGGCCCGCCTCCTCCTCCTACTCCTCATCCTCTACTCTAGCTGGTCGCGTCTCGCCCAGCCTCCCCCTCGTCTTCGCTTGACCGGCACCTAGTCCGCGCCGCTAGAAGATCAGGCCAATTAGGAGAGTAGGATCCACCTAAAAGTTGATCGTCCTATTCCAGCGAGGTAGCGTACGTACAGCGAGCGCCGCCGCCGCGACAAGTTCCAGATCTGGTTGAAGAGGAGAGGGTTAGGGTTTTCAAGGGCGTTACAGGGACTATATACTCCCAGACAGCTGGGGCCACATCGGTGGGCCACTCCACAATCATTCTATGTATAGGGAAAATGAAAGTAAAGGAAATGCTGCACGTAAAATACGTGATCACAAATTCAGTAATTATACTATCTTTTATGGAAATTTTCTAGAGTTTGAATTTTGTTTTCAAAATTTGGACCGTAGGATCAAAGTGGCTGGTGATAAGAGAGGCCTAAAGTTACAAGATCACTCGACATTCACTGGATCTCAAAGCATCTCCAAGACCTATATTTTGGATAGGCAAACTGGTTTTAGGTAAAGCAGAGAGAAGGTATAGGTAAGACAAAAAAATCTGCTTTCCTAGCTTACCTATATGTGGATACCCAAATCAGCACCTGCACGTGGGACCCACATGTCAGTGAATAGGATTCTTTTTTTTTTTTGCTCTCTCACCCTTCTTCTTCCTCCTCCTGACGCCTCCTTCTCTGCCCTGCTGCCCCGACGTGTCCCCGCCCCGACCTCCCTCGCCCGGCCGCCGTGCCCCGCGCTCGGCCTGCTAGACGTTCCCCACCCTCTATGGATAAATTAGGAGTAGTACCAAAATTTAGTTTCCGGCCACGGTCTACGGTCTTGCATACTCTAGTTTTCAAAATTTGGACCGTAGGATCAAAGTGGCTGGTGATAAGAGGCCTAAAGTTACAAGATCACTTGACAGTCACTGGATCTCAGTCCGCAAATCCCACGGTCAAAACAACGAACGAGCTCTAACTTAAATCTAGGTTAACATTAACTAACAAAGGATTTGCTTAGTATTAAAAATCAAAACACTACATCTTGGAGTACAACATTAGCCGAACTGCAAAAATGGCACTACACAAGCCGATACAGATCTAAGCCTTGGGGGACTCGCGGGTTTTCTTGGGCGATTTGGCAGCCTTCCCTGCGTTCTTCTTGGGAGAGTTGGCAGCCTTCACCGCGGTCTTCTCTGGTGACTTGGCAGGCTTCCCCGCGGTCTTCCCAGGTGACTTGGCAGCCTTCCCTGCGGTCTTCTTGGGCGACTTGGCAGCCTTCCCTGAGGTTTTCTTTGGGAGCAGCCCGGAGTGTATGTAGGGCACCACGCCGCCTTGCGCGATGGTGACGCCGGCAAGCATCTTGTCTACCTCCTCGTCGCTCTTGATGGCGATCAGCATGTCCCTTGGAATGATGCGGCTCCTCTTTTTGTCCTTGGCCGTATTCCCGGCGATCTCCAACACCTCCACGGCGAGGTACTCGAGGACGGCGGTGAGGTAGACGGGAGCCCCGGTGCCGATGCGCTTGGCGTAGCGGCCCTCCTTGAGGTAGCACCTGATGCGGGCGACAGGGAACTTCAGACCGGCCTTGACGGACTTCGCCACCGGCTTCTTCCTGCGGCCGCCCCGTACGAGGACGAGACGAAAACCTGGAGTGGGTATCTCCTTTTTAGCAGCCAACTTCACAGGGGACTTTGGAGCCATGGTTGCGAAGGGCAGGGAGCTGAAGCCCGAGGAAGAAAATGAGTGTGTAGCGCGGTGAAGGTGCCGAGCTAGGTGGCTAGGTTTCCTTTATTACCGGACGGTTGAAATTTCGATAAGCTTTCTTAGTACTAATATAATAGTACTAGTAGTCAAACATGGGCATATCTCGTCCGGCCCGGGTCCATCCCAGCCCTGCCCGAAATACTTGAATATGCCTTCTTGTATTAAATATATCATTCTTAGAGGATTCTCAAAGAAATCATTTTCAGAGTAAATACTACGTTGGTATATCAAAATATAAGATGTTTTACATATTTCAATACCGACTACATTTGGATTGAAATGGACGAATATACACAGTACTAATTAATGCACATCGAGATCGATACATCCATATGAGAAAATTGCTACTCCCATGCCCAGGTAAAACATTTTATATTTTGGTACGGAGGTAGTAGCACATATATATTTTATGGTAAAATGTCGAGAAACACTATTTTTCGGGCTTCCCATGCCCAGGTTACTACTGCTGGAGTAGTAGAAGAAGTTTTTCAAGTTCGGTTGGGGCGTAGGGCTCAGGTTTCACTTATAGGGCAACTTATTATGATTTCTTACGTACACTAATTAATGAGATTTGTGGGCTTTGTCATCACGATTTGACTACTTCCACAACTAGCATAGAAACTAATGCCAATTTGCCATGTAGATTTGGCATCAGATATTCTAGCTGCTCCGAATGAGACTTTGCATGGTGGAAACAACAATTCCCACTAGTAGATATACGCATGGAATGCACGTCAAAACTAAGGATGGTTACCCGTGGGTTTTACCCCCCGGCCCATATCGCACCCGACACCCTCCTCCCCGCCCACGCAACCCGACCCCATACCCGTTGTCAGGTCAAGATCTACACCAGACCCGCGACCCAACGAGTTTGTGGCACCCGACGGGTGTTTTTTCAATATATATGGGGCGTCGACGTCTCCTCTCGAGCGGCGGCCGGCGGTGGTGAGGGGTTTAGACGAGAGGCGGGAGAAGGTGCGAGTGCGGGCGGCGCAGGAAAAGTCACGCAGCGTAGGAAGGTGCAACGATGATGCAGGAGAAAGGTGTGGGTGGCACGGAGAAAGACTTGGTGGTACAGGCGAGAAGGCGTGGGCGGCAGGAGAGAGAGAGATATAACGCGTGCATACGTGCAGTGTGTCATGTCCGGAAGGAGAGATCGAGGTTATCTCATTGATTAGTGGGGGAGGTGAGGGCAAAAAGAGGTGTAGGGTTTGCCACTAGACAATGACATGTGGAGTCTAGGTGTAATAGTCGGGTACATGGGTTAACGGGTACGGGGGTTTGGCACAAATACTCGCCTTCGCTAGACCGACGGGTTTGGATTTTCCCCGTTAAGCAATCGAGCGAGTATTTTTTTTCCACCATACCCTCTCCCCATTTGCTGCGGGTACCCGTCGGGTTAGCGGGTGCTGGATACCCATTGCCATCCGGAGTCGGAACTTAAAAAAAATTCTACTCCATGTCTGGTAGTATTATTTTTCTGGCAACCATGCATGTATGTCACATACAAATACTCTTTGTGAGTGTTTTCCAAATAAGGAATGATTTTCCCTCAATTTCTTCTATTGTTTTCAAAGGGGGTTTAGAATGTCCAAAACGCATGATGCATGCACGCACCCCGAGAACATATTGTGCACCCAATTAGCAATTGGTGCATCTGGTGCACCCTGATCTGGTTGAGCACATAAAATGTTTTCAAAATACAAAATAAATACTCGTATCTAATTTACATGTCCAAAATTTCAAATATATATTCATAACGTCGATCGAGAAAACGAATAGACAAATCCAAAACTGAATAGTGACAATTATCATGTGGGCTTTGAATTTGGTCCATTGTCACTATTAATAACAACTTGTCATTTCACTATTATTGACGTGTTTTAAATTTAATTTGGTATTTTTTCAACGATGTGTATTTTTGGTTTTGTGTCAATGTACAATATTTTTTTGAGATTTTTTATAACTTTTTAGTTGGTCAAGTGTGTGCACTAATTGCGGTGGTGCACAGGATATATACACATTATCGATCCTCTCTCTCTATCTAGCTCTCTCTAGCTCCCTCGCTTGGAATACCCGGAAGGATTTCATAAAAAATAATTGTAGATATAATAAAATAGAAATTGTTTCACGAAGTCAAGTCTTCGTAGACAAGCCTTGCAGCGGACAGCGGTGCAGCCGAGGAAGGTACCCCATGCATCATGCAAGAACAAGCCTGGTTGACGCAATGTGACCCTATGCTGCCACGACCCTCAAGCCGCTCCCATGGGCAACCGACGTCAGTACAGGTATGATGACCCTCTATTGGGAGCTATTTGATGACCCCTATATGCGTAGCGGGGCGTAGGTGCTGTTTGTCGTGCACGAGACCCAAACAAAATCTTTTTCTCCTCCCTCCCCCCCGCCCAACATGTGGCATTCCCTGAAAATGCAACTACCAACGCGGCGATACCACGCCATTAGATATGCACAAACTATCATCACCGTCGAATTTGCGAACGATATGATTCCGACTAATTGATGTATGAAAAAAAAACCATATTAATGTTTTTTAAATGCATGTACGGAAACTTCTTGTTTCTACGTGAAGTCAAAAATCTGTAATCCGAATATTATGTTTTTCTTTGCGAAACAATCCGAATATTATGTTTAATGCATTGATATTTGGCCAATCATTGATACTATTGTTATGTGAGTTGGTGCATATCCTAGGATGTTTTTACAAATATGACCCCCTGCCCAACGTATTTGTCTCCCTCTGGGTGGGCGGAAGATACGTGTCTCCCTCTGGGTGGGTGGTAACTGGACCAAGTGGTGTGAACGAAACAACACATAGTCACCTTCCGCCATAGCACTTGGCGGGCGAGTCTTCCGCCCATAGGTTTGGCGGTTAGTAGTGGCATTTCGCCAGCTGTTTTGTAGGGAGGACACGTGTCGCCTTTTGTGCTTTTCGCCAGGGCCATATTTGACAAAAAAAATCAGTGGGGGCTAGTTTTAACAAATACGGAGTACGTTGGATAGGGGGCAATATTTGTAAAAAAATCCATATCTGTGGTATCACCGCGCCCCACGTACCGAGATCCACTTCCTTGCCACAGATCTGAGTTTGTCGCTTCCTTGAGCCCCTCGTCTGGGCGTTGGATTCATACTTTTCATCCGTTTCTTCCCCATGCTACAAGGTATCGCTCCAGGATCTGTGTACTGTAGCACGGATTTTTTAGGTTTTATCTGGATCCTTGGTTTTTGATCTGAAGGTCAAATGCTCTCCGTTCCTTCCCCATGCTCTGTCCCCTGGCAAGATCCTAAGGAGACACGGCCGGACCTGGACGCGCCGCAGCATACTGCTGCCACACCCACTCCAGTTCTCTCTCACCCCGCTCTGTCTTGCCGATCATGGTAAAGATCTCCTCGGGAGCGAGCGTCTTGTGGTGTGCCTGACGGACAATATATTGGACTTGGACATGACTGGCTGAAAGACATTTAAGCAAGCGGCAGCCCAGCCTGAACGACATCCCATAACAGTAGCGCAGTGCAGTTTCTCTGTCGGCCAAGCAATCTCTTGCGGTCTCAGAGCAGGCACCTGCTCTCACAAAACCATCCGGATCCACTGGTCATTTCACCATAAAAAACCCATTAAAGGGCAGAGCAAGTTTCTACCCTTATTCACACCATGAGCAATCCGCACTCATAGAGCGGAGGATTAAAATATGGGTAAAAAAATTAATTCTACCGGAGAAACGAGGGTTCGAACTCGAGAGCTCGCTGCTGATGTCGACCACCTCTACCAATGGAGCACAGATCACTATATGTTAATTACTAAACCTCGGCCTTTTATACAGAAAAGTCATGTATCTTTGATACGTATCTGCTCTGCACGGCTATGGCATTACCTTCATTATTTTTTGCATATGCTACTACGGAGTAGTTTTGTTAGAATGTCACGCATACTCGTCACTCGTCCTCACTTAAGCTTTAGTATTCGAAGAAAAGAGTGAACTTTTATCACCCAGATGCATTTTAAATTTGTCCACCTATTTGAGGACAGAGAGGGAGCAATGGGGATTCTGCATTGATAGAATAGATCTGTCCACTTTATTTACTTTAATGTCTTGGACCAGGCGATATCACATCTCCAGTGCGCGACTTCATGAAGAAGGCAGCATGCGGGGCATCCCAAATGCAGCGCAGGCACTCCTGCTCCTACTTCTGATCCCCTTCCCCCTACTCCAGTACTCTAGAAGTCTAGATAGTACTGTAGTGCACAGCGAGCAGGATCGGATGTAGCGAACAAGTGAGGATTGACCGAGATAATCACTCCTAAATCAGGCAATTAATTAGGAAATATCACCTTTCTTTTTATAAAACAATTTGGCTCCTTTCCGTTTTAAAAATTATCACCTTTTCATTTTATGAGCTTATTTTTGTTTAAAAAAAATCACCTTTCCATTTTTAAAACATTTTTTTACGACCTAGGGAGCCGGTACGGTGCCAAAAGCCAAATACGCTATATTTGGCTTATCTATGCACTAGGCTAGTACAAAATGGAAAAGAAGTGGAACAAACGGGTCACGTTCTTGCATCCCTAGGGCCTAGCTATCTCCTTTGCACGAGCGTTTGGACGGAGACGGGTTCGTTGTAGCTACGTCAACTCACAGCCTGTTTGAGGGTTAATGTGAGCTTATCCACGAGTAAATTACAAGAATCTACCACATTTGGGGCTCTGACAACAGGTCAGTACCATTCCTGGTAATTTTTTTAAAAACATACCAACCGTGGGACTAATGACAACAGATCGCACCGATTCCTATCTAAACGCAAAATGACCGCGATCCTGACCAATTGGACCCATTTGTCAGGGATGACATGGCTGTACACGTGGAGCAGGAGCTGAGGTGGCCATGGGGCCCACCTGTCAGTGCCCCCAATCTTTCCCCTCTCTTCTTGTAGTAGCCATGGCGTTGTACATGACCGAACTTGTCAGGGCGAGGTGGTGGTGGCGCTGCTCTGACCCATGCCCCGTCCGCATCATGCGCCCTCCCAGAAGATGACTATAGGCCGCCGGCCGCCTCGATCTGCTCCAGCTCGTCCGGCCTATCGGGCTTGAGGTCGGAGAAGCTCAGTTCCATGGCGGCGGTTCAGTAGGGCTTCGCCTCGGCCCAGCGCCGGTGACCTCCTGCGTCCGGTGACCGACGCGAAGCCGTACCACTTGGCCGCCTCCATCCCCGCGCCTCTTACTCGTGGCCACCTCCTCCCGGCCCTGGGTACCTCCGCCGCCAACCGGGGGGCAAAGCCGAAGGTGACGGTGTCACACCCGCATCCCTGGAACGTTGGCTCGGGCATGCCGGTCGCGTCGCACTTGAGCCAGGGCGTCCAGAGCGGCGGCGGGGAGTCGTTGCGCTCCAGGAGGAGGATCGAGGGGAGGTACGCGCCGGCCTTGCGGTGGCGCTTGGTGCGGCTCCCGCGGTTGTTGCGGTGGGAGCTGCGGAGCACGGCGCGCACTTCCCGCTCGGCCTGGAATTTGACGGGGAGGGGATGGAGCTCCGGCGAGACGAGCCCCATCAAGCGTGCGACGCGTCCTCATCGGGGTGGCTCCGGCGAGATGACGGGGAGACGGGGCCGTGCCGGGAGAAGAAGGGCACGGGTGGCTCCGGCGCGGGTAGGTATCTGGAGGAGGTTGCAAAGTGCGGTGACAATCCGATGCGAGCGAGCAGAGGCGGATGGGCATGGCAGGTTGGATTCGATCTGGCTCGAGAGAGCAGAAGGAAGAAGAAAGAAGGGAAATAGATTGGAGGCTGACAGGTGGACCCCATGGCCACCTCAGCTCCTGCTCCACGTGTACAATTTGTCATGATTGCGGTCAATTTACGTTTAGATAGGAATCGGTGCGATCTGTTGTCATTAGTCCCATGGTTGGTATGTTTTTGGAAAAATTACCAGGAATGGTATTGACCTGTTGTCAGAGCCCCAAATATGGTAGATTCTTGTAATTTACTCCTTATCCACCTTGCGTTTTATAGATGGAACGTAAATTTTTAATTAAAAATAAAGTATTAAGAAAAATTATTAAAAAGAATCATCTCTTGGAAAATAATGATATTTTGTCCTTAATTAAGAATCGTTACAAAATGTTATTATATATCATGGGCCCTACATTTTTTGGCTCATAGGAGTATCTAGTCTCATTATGAGAATAACATTTTTTAGAAAATGTCAAAAAATTCTGAAATAAAATTTTGGGTGTACCTACTAACGATCTATGTTGGCACATATAGTTTCCCAAAAAATTAGTGTTTTTGTGTTCTGTATAAAAATACAAATTCGGTGCTCAAAAATAACTTTTTACTGGACATTTTTTGTGTTTTTTACAAAGGGCATAAAAATGTCTAATTTTTGACAAAAAATTGCGTGCCTACATAAAATGTTTGTATGTACACCCGAATTTATTTAAGGATTTTTTGAACATTGCGAAATATGTTTTTTCAAAATAGGAGCATCTAGTCCTACTACAGGAAATGGATTTCCGCTAGCCGAAGCGCCTAGTCCCTCCCCCTCTCCCTCTCTCTCTCCTGCATTGAATCGTTGATACGACGGCTGTCAGTTCCTTGCGCAGTACTGTAGCTAAGATTAGGATGGTCATATATTCTCATAGTTTGCTTCTGGCACCATCCAGCACGTCACTACTAGGAAATAGGCTATCTGCGGCGCACCCACTTTGGCTTTCTGTGGCGCATGGTGGGTGCGCCACAGATATCTCGCCACAAAAATATTTTTCTGTGGGGAATCCGGGCGTGCGCCACAGAAAGCCCACGATTCTGTGGTTCACCCTCCACCATGCGCCACTGAAATATTTCTGTGGCACACCCACCACCATGCGCCACAGATTTTTTTTTGAATTTCAAAAAAAAGGGCGGCCAGATCTCTAGATCTAGCCGCCGGAATTTCGTCGGAGCTCGTCGGAGGCCGTGTTGCCGTGGGTGGAGGAGGGGGTCGCCGGAGGTGGGTGGGTGGAGGATGGGGGTTGCCGGAGATGGTGGAGGAGGAGAAGGATGTCGCTGGAGGAGGTCGCCGGGGTGGAGGAGGAGGTCGCCGGAGGTGGAGGTGGAGGTCGCCGGAGGTGGAGGTGGAGGTGGAGGAGGACGTCGCCAGAGGTGGAGGTGGAGGAGGAGGAGGTCGTCGGGGTGGTGGAGGAGGTCGTCGGAGGTGGAGGTGGAGGTGGAGGAGGAGGAGAGAAGAAGTGGAGGAGAGGAGAGGAGAGGAGAAGGAGGAGGGAGGAGAAGGGGAGAGGAGAAGTGGAGGAGAAGGGGAGAGGAGAAGTGGAGGAGGAGGGAGGAGAAGGGGAGAGAAGAAGTGGAGGAGAAGGGGAGAGGAGAAGTGGAGGAGAGGAGAAGGAGAGAGGAGAAGTGAAGGGAGAAGTGGAGGAGAGAAGGGAAAAGAGAGGGAGAAGGGGTGCCGGCGGGATTCAAATTTGAGTTTTTTTGATTTTTTTTATTTTGTAGAAAAAATCTTCTTTTCGAAATAACTTTTTTTCCTTTTGGAATTTCCCGAATCAGAGAAAAGTTCGCCGGGTAAACCCGGGTGAATTTCCCGGATTTTATTTTTTGAAGGTTTTATCATTTTCTTTTCTTGTTTGCAAAACTGAAAAGGCGATCCACGGGGGTGGGGGAGGGTGCGCCACAGAAATGACACTTTCTGTGGCGCATGGGTCTAGATGGGCCACAAAAATCAACATTTCTGTGGCGCATCTAGCCCCATGCGCCACAGAAGGGCACGGAATCTGGCTTTCTGTGGCGCATCTAGACCCATGCACCACAGAAATAGTCATTTATGTGGCGCATGAGGCCCCATGCGCCACAGCATTCCTAATTTTCTATGGCGCATGCAAAACAATGCGCCACAGAAAATATTTCTGTGGCGCATGGCTGTTTGGTGCGCCGCAAAAAGTGATTCTATCTATAGCTAGTTTCCTAGTAGTGCGTGCCGTGCCCATACGATGTTGCAGCTCTCTTCTGGGCATGTTTACTGGCTGGGTTGGCGGCACACTGCTAGTAGTAGGCTGCTCATAGCTAGTGGGGAGTAACAGAGTAATAAAACATGCATATGTTACTAGTCTATGTTTTTTTAAATACTTACTCGTCTACTGTATGTTACCAACTCTATGTTTTGTTTGTAATGCTATTCTAGCCAACAAGACGTGTGGTTTGTAATCTTTTGTTCATCCTACAAAATATGGCAAGTACGTGTGGATACTACTTTGGGTATTTTCTACTTCTCACTCGGCCGGGCCGGACTCGACGGCTGCGACACGACCATGCACATGCACGCATGCATGCGTGTCCAGCCGTCCACGATGAGTTCAACGAATGAGCCCTAGTTTATGTCAATGCAAATCCAACGCACGGGCCGACCAAGTCTCACCGGTCACCGTGACGTAAAAAAATGGTCTTACCCTGACTTTATTGTCCCCAAGATCCACCTTCATATGAACATCCGACGTACCAGATTGATCAAGATTTCAAAGTGTTCAGAAAAATATTGTAATTTTCCGATGCATCAACATTTCGAACGCAACAGTTTTTTCACGTACCAGATATATATACATCCAAAAGTACATTACATTACACTAAAAACCCTAGATTTTTTTAAAAAAATTTAGAAAAACCCTAGATCTACCAGGCTAGTAGCTAGCTAGGGTGCGGCGGCAGCCAGATCTGCCGCGCGCGCGCGGTCTCGTATTCGATGAGGTCTGATAAGGTTGAAGGAGGCGACCTTCCCCACCATGATTCCGCCGGTGGTGGCGCAGATGGGCTCTCCTGCTGCAGCTCCTCTGCCTCCTCCTTCTCCGGCTCTGGTGTCGCCAGAAAGATGGAAGTCCATGGCCATGCCTCCTGCAGGAGCGGCCAGTACGTCTCCGGCCCTGGAGTCACCGCAAACGTGGAAGTCTACGACAACGACTACTGCTCGAGCGGCCAGTACGTCTCTGGCTCCGGCGACGAGACGTACAGCGGCCAGTACGTCTCCGGCCCTGGTGTCGCCGCAAACGTGGAAGTCGATGATTGCTGCTCGAGCGGCCAGTACGTCTCCGGCTCCGGCGACGAGACGTACAGCGGCCAGCACATCTCCGGCTGTGGCGATGAGACGTACAGTGCCATGGAATGGTCTGGCCTCTCCTTGAGCTCGTCCATCAGCTTGGGGGCCTGGTGGAGCTCCTTGGAATCCTCCTGCACCACTGGACGACGTGGCGCCTCTGCTGTCGCCGGAAACGTGGAAGTCGACGACCATGGCTGCCGCTCGAGCGGCCAGTATGTCTCCGGCCCTGGTGTCGCCGAAAACGAGGAAGTCGACGACCACGACTGCTGCTCGAGCGGCCAGTACGTCTCCTCCTCTGGTGTCGCCGGAAACGAGGAAGTCGACGACCACGACTGCTGCTCGAGCGGCCAGTACGTCCCCGGCCCTCGTGTCGCCGGAAACGAGGAAGTCGACGACCCCGACTGCTACTTGAGCGGCCAGTATGTTTCTGGCTCCGGCGAGGAGACGTACAACGCCATGGGATGGTATGGCCTCTCCTTGAGCTCGTCCATGAGCTGGGGGGCCTGGTGGAACTCCGCGGGATCGTCCTACAACACTGAACGACGTGGCGGCTCTGGCGGTGGTGCTGGTGCACGGGCCCGCGCCGGCGCTGGCTGTGGCGCATGCGCCGGCGTTGGCAGTGTCGCTGGCGCGGGTGCAAGCGCCGGCTGTGGCGGTAACGCTTCCGCTGGAACTTGCAAACACGGCGGCAGCACGAGATAGCGCTCACGCACCGTCGTCCCCGACAAGTACGAGCGGCGGAGCCGGTCGTGCTCAAGACGGAACCAATATTTCCAATTGGCGAACCACTCCGCGAAGTCCGGGTCGGCGAGCAGATGAACCTGGAGCAGGGCCCGGCGGCGGCGGATCTCCTTCCTCAGTTCCAGATAGTCTTCCAGAACCAGCGGCACCGGAATCCTGTCCTGGCTCAGATGCCAGCCTCCTGGCATTTTTACACTGGTCCAGGGCAGTGGGATGCCCTGTCCCAGTAATCCTTAGTCAACTTAGACCACACGAACTTCCATCTGTAGTTGCGCGGCGGTGTCGACATGGTGAAGGGTGTGGTGTTCTTCTTCGTCGAAGTCGAACTAGAGTGGAGCGCTTGTTTGTAATGACCAGAAAAACATGCGCGCGGTTCACTACTTGTAACGCCTGCTTGGTTTCACTGGCTTGGAAATATTGACTCTATGTCATTGGACTCTATGTCATTGACGTGTGGGTCCAATAAGTGGCGGGGCGGTGTCTCATTGACCAGAGTCAAGTGACTCTGTGTCCAGCTAAGTCAGGTGACCTATGCATGCCCTAATTAAGTGGGACCCACATATCAGGGTTTTGCTATGATTTGCACTCGGTCCTAATATATGTACAAAATTAAGTGTGGTGGAACGTGGAAGGAGTCAATATATAGCCAACTCCCGTAGCGAGAAGGTTCACACAATGCACAACCACACGCATGAAGATTTTCCACTTAATTGATTAATTCTAGGGCTATCACTTCAACGCCATATTAATTTGGAAGTGATTATATTCTTGTGAGACCACACATGGGCTCAATTTTGGCTTACATTGACGTGTGGATCCAATAAGTGGCGGGGCCAATGTCTCACTGACCAGAGTCACTTGACTCTGTGACCAGAGCCCTGACTTGTAACATCCCAGGTTTTTCAAAAAGTTGAAAAATCAGAAAAATTTAAAACTTTTGAAAACTATTATGTATTTTGCTTTAAAACGAAAAATCATGCATGCATTCATCTGCATATTGTATTGTTCCACCTAGCCTAACTGGGCCGAGCCCATCTTCCCTCTCTCGCACGCGCAGCAAACAGCAGCCCAGGCCCGCCTCGCTCCTTTCTCTCACCGCCATGCGGGCCCCGCCCATGACGTCATGGATGACACCATCATCCTCAACCTCCCGTGCAAGAAAAGCTCATCGAAACCCTACCCGATTTCGGCTCAAATTGGTTGCGATTTGATCGCGTATCCTCCGTGCCTCTGCCTCCATATAAACCTCCCCGAAACCCTCTCTCAAAGCCCCCAAAAACCCTAGCACGAGCGCCACAGGGCTGCTCGGATTCTTCCACGGAGCGCCGCCATTGCCGCCGCCGTGTTCTTCAAATCCCGGTGAGCTTCGTCGACACCAAGCCCTCCCATCTGCTCTATTCGCCTCCTCGTGCCCTGGCGCACCTCCCTGACACTTTTGCACACTTTTTGCGTGCACCAGATCGACGCCCGCTTCATCGACCTCCACCATCCGCCGTGGGACCACCTCCGGCGAGCGATACGGGGAGAAGAAGACCGCGCCCGTCCGCCGCGACCCTTCCTCGACCTCGCCTTGACTTCCTGCACCCCGTGGTATGAACCCCGCCTCCCCTCTCTCTCTTTTTCATTCTCCGGCGAAAGTCCGGCAATGAAACCACCGCCACCGGAGCTTCTCCGGCCGGCCGCGCCGCCGTTTTAGGTCAAACATGCCCGGAGCCGTTGGATCTAGGATGTACGGCCTAGATTAGATGACTTACCGAACCGGTACGGGCGAATCAGAGCAAGCCACGTCGACGCCCAGTCAGCATCCTCGTCATCGCCAAGTCAGCGCCACGTGAAGCGGTCAAAGACACGTCTGAGCCAGCGGGGAGAAGAATTTCTCTGTTTTCTTTTTAATTGGCGGTTTTGCAGATAGGTCCCTGTAGATTAGATCTATCACTACTTTTTATTGGCTCGGCCAATTTTTGCAAACTTTATATTTCTGGAAACCTTATGACACGTAGAAACTTTTGGCATAATTAGTTTAATGTTTTGTCAAACTTATTTTGGTTCAATTTTAAAAATGGTAGTTTAAGTAAATTTGACTTAACTTAAATTTAAAAATTGATTTTTGGGCAAATCCAATTGATTTAACTTTGTTTAATTAATACTTGGCCGTAGGATACTCTACCATTTTTGTAAAAGTATTTTCTATGATTTTTGTAATTAATATTAATTAAATGTTTTTTAGGTGTTATTTTAATAATAAAAATTGATTAAAATTATTTTTCTTCATATATTCGATTAATAAAATGACTTAGTTGTATTCTGATCACTTTAGTTACAAAAGGTACTTAGAAATATTTTGCCTCTCCAAACAAAGTAATTTTCTTCCTTGGAAAATAGTGATAATTATTTTGACAACATTATTCCCTTAGAAAAATTTCAACATCTTAATAGTGCTAAATTTCTCCTTAGAAAAATTTAGCATCTTGAAAACTTAGTTGTTTTATAATATTTTCCTAAGTGATATTGTTTGACAAGTGTTTGTCCTTAGAAGTTTTATCAACTATTGTTTGAAAGTATTTTCCTTAGAAAATTTAGCAACTATGTTTTGTTTA
Source organism: Poa pratensis (assembly GCA_947311845.1). Lineage (NCBI taxonomy): Eukaryota > Viridiplantae > Streptophyta > Magnoliopsida > Poales > Poaceae > Poa > Poa pratensis. The sequence goes on along the minus strand of CAMZMU010000080.1, from coordinate 47,194,471 downwards.
CTTTTCCTTAGAAATTATTTTGGACTCATTGTTTGACCTTTGGTCCTTAGTCATTTTTGGACCATCTTACTTGTCTTGCATTAACTTAGAATAATTTCATGGCATGACATGCATCTCTAGTCCTTAGAAATATTTTGCACTTCTTACATGACATTCCTCCTTAGAAAAAAATTGAGGATGCATGTTAGTCCTTTTGACCCTCCTAGTCGAAAACCACTAAGTTAGAATTAGTGGAAACCAATGAAGGACTCAGCAAGAAAACAAGACTCCAGAAGCATCTCCAAGAAGTAAAAGTACTTAGAAGAAATCAAGAGGAAGTTCCTGAAGACCAACCATCCTACTTTTCTAAGTCTTCTTCTCTTTCTCCTTTTCTTCCTTCATCTCTTAGACTTGACTAAGTTATATTCAAGACCAACCTGGGTGCTGCCAACATCATCAAGTCTGCAGAACCATCAAGTCTACAAATTTCATTGAAGTCAACACACCAAGGAACAAGCGACAAGGAAGCCTAAAGATGATTCTTTGGAAGACCAACTACTACATCTTTCTTTCTATTTTTCCTCCTTCCTAATTTTGTCTTTCACTTTGGACATAGACCAAGTCCTTTGTGTTTATGACTAAGTTCCTAGAGTGCTAATTGAAGATCATTGAAGATCAATGAAACTGCAAAGGAGTAGAAGATGTTTTGAAGATCAAACTTGTGAAGACTTGAAGTAGCCTTACAACTTTTCAAGTTGTCGTTTTATTAAGTTATTCTTGCTCAACCTTGACCTTGCCTTAGCCAATTGGATTAAGTTATTTATGTCTTTTTCCTTAGTTTGTTCTGTATGTCATTCACATCATAATTCCTTGTATCATTCTGCATCTCATGCATGTCATATTTTCTTAAGTATTGTTTGGCTGCATATTTATTGTGAATTGTTTGATGTGTTAGAAATTTCGGAGAGAGACGAAGGTTGTTGCAACTGCTACCACTGCACTCCTGTTTGCCAAGGCAAGTGGCACACCCCATAAATTTCCTAAGTATTTTTATATGCATTGCCTATTGTATTTCTTTAATGCATGTGTTGGATAGTATTATTGCTATATGCTCAACCCACCATACCTTTACACTAGTTGTGTCTAGAATCCTATTGATAACTTAGTAGAAATATTGATGCTATGCAAAAGTGTTTTATTGAAAAGCTTAATTCTACTAAGTTAATTTACCACCTGGGTGGACTTGGTTTTGAAAAGATGATGGAAAGGTTGAGTGTCATCTCTTAGGGGTGACCTCTAAGGGATGGTCACTTGTGGTTGCCACCCAGGGTATTAAAGGGACCAATGTTTCTCTAAGTGAAGTTGCTTACCGTGCAGCCATTAGTCATATGGGCTCTGGCTAGATGGATTAAGTTGCGTGGACTCGTCCCGACTTGACAGGTGGTGGTAGAATGGTTAGAATGGGAGCGCGTCAAGTCGGTATGGGATGGGAAAATGCTTCTGAAAAGTCTCGTCTCAACTCTCTCCTTTTCCTTAGCACAAATTGAGTGCTTGAGGATAGTTTGGGTTTGTTGGGTCTAATGGTGAAAGTGCACAACCTCTGCAGAGTTAAAACTAAGTACTTAGCCGTGTCCCCGGTTACGGACAATTCAAGCAGCTGATCAAGGATGGCAACGGAGGCTCCCAACATCTTATTTCTCTAAGTAAAACTTGATGGGTGAACAAGGGTAGACGAGACTATGGATTTCATGCCATATTGTCTCAACATTTGAAGAAAATGTTTTACAAAGTGTTAGGCAAAATTGGCTTTTATGCAAAATAGCCTTGAACTCCACCAGCCAAATATGCATATAGGCTATAGAGTTATTCCATTAAGTGTCCACATAGTGTCACTTGCCAGATCCATTTTTAATGGTATCTGACCCACTCTGTTGCAAAATTTTATTTGTTGCAGATTGTTCTGACGACGAGTGAGTTTTCGTTAAGGTTTCGAGTCTGCAACCAACATGTTTTCGCCTGTGGCACATGATGATGATGGAGACTCCATGAAGAATATTTTTCCGCTGCTTTACTCTTTCAAAGCTAGCTTCGTGCTATGCAATTTGTAAAGGATATTTTCCTAAGTACTGGATCTGCGTGTAATAATTGATACAATGTTGTGATATTTCATCTAGACTGTGTGTGCAAATGAATCGATCCAGGGGTTTGCACTATACTCTAAGTGCAGGTACGCTACAGATGGTATCAGAGCAGTGTTACCTGTAGGTTCGAAACCCTAAGTTTGGTTAGAAATAAGAAAGCCCTAGGACAAAATTTTATTTTCTCTAAGTCCAAAACTTTTCTAATGCCATTCTTGTAACTATCTTAACTGCTTGCTTTCTAAACACCTTCTCTTGTTTTAGATGACCTGCCTCATTGAATCAATCAAGAAAGGACCAGTGATGACCATGACTCTACAATGTGACACCGAGTTTCCAAGAGCACTTAAGGATACCATGAAGAGCTTGGGATTGAAGGAGAAGCAATATACAAAGGATTTCCTTTCATGGGTGAAGGTCAAGAGTACTGGTGGGTGCAGCTACATATATACAAGAACAAGACGATGACCACAAGACCAAAGGATGCTGCATGTTCACAAACCCAATACTCCACATCATTCTTTGAATCAGCAAGAAGTGCAGCTTGGGAGGCCATCGAACACCTTGGAGAAGACTTCGATTCAGACTCCACAACACCCAGAAGTACCTTGATGAACTAAAAGAGATAGAGGAAGAACTCGACGCACTAGGAAGGAAAATGACTAGACCCCTTTATGTATTAGAATAATGAGAGCATGTTGATGTATTGACCTATCAAATTGTGGTATGGCAGTACTATCATATTGTTTCCCATATCCTAGTATACTTCGATCCAAAAACGACTAGTTTTGTTTTTCTTAAAAATTTGTGAGTTTATCATGTGTGGTTGTTTGTGGCAAATTGCTTGTATGGGTAGGAATATTTCTTCTAGATCTGTCTATCTTTTGCTCATCTATGCTTAAACCACAGATGCCTCCCCGTCGTGCACCTGAAAACAACAACAACAACAACACCAACGAAGCTATGATGCAACAGATGATGGCTGCCCAGACTCAGCTGATGACCATGATGGCTCAATTCATGGCAAATCAACATGGACCTCCACCACCACCACCCCCTCCCCAAGTGGACAGACTGGCCAGGTTCCTTAGGCTTAGGCCAAACAAGTTCTCAACTACAACTGACCCAATTGTGGCTGATGACTGGCTGCGTTCTGTGCAAAAGGATCTGGTGACAGCTGAATGTGAAGATGCTGAGAAAATTAGGTTCACCGCACATCTGCTTGAAGGACCTGCTGCCCAATGGTGGGAAACTTATCAGATTACTCACCCATTGGACACTTTGACTTGGGAGGATTTCAAGGAAGGATTTCGTAATGCTCATATCTCCACAGGCGTTATGAATCTGAAACAGAAGAGTTCCGCAATCTGCGTCAGGGGAACAGAAGTCTTAAGGAGTACATGGATGACTTTCATGCCTTGTCTCGATATGCTCCTGAGGACATTGACACAGATGTAAAGAGGAAGGCTAAATTTCTCAAGGGACTAAGTGATGAGCTGAAATACCCTTGACTGTGGCTTATGCTCCAACTATCAGACACTTCTTGATCAAGCATCACCCTTGAAGATAGCATGAAGAAGCTGAAAACAGGAAGAGGAAGATGAGTTCGAACAAGCATCATCCCGAACATTCTTTCAAGAAACATTTTGCTCATGATGGGAACAATGGTCACAAACCTCATAGTCACAATCACAATGGAGGCCACGAGGGAAATGGACATGCTGGCCACAATCATAACAGTGGACAGCACCGTCCAAATCCTGAACCCAAGAAAGATCTCAGCCAAGTGCTTTGCTACAAGTGCAACAACAAGGCCATTATGCCAATGAATGCCCAGAAGAAAGGAGCTGAAGCAGCTGCCAAACCCAATCCTTTTGATAAAGGATATGTGAACCACATCAATGTGGAAGAAGTGAATGGTACGTTCAGAATAAGTTTTCAGTTCACTAGTTTCTTTTCTTTTCTTTACTGCCATCAAAAATCCTTTTAAGGGTGGTAGCCACCCAGATATCCCAGTCACAACCTTTTGCTAGCCTTCCCGAATCTCGGGGACGAGATTCCTTTTAAGGGTGGTAGTATGTAACATCCCAGGTTTTTCAAAAAGTTGAAAAATCAGAAAAATTTAAAACTTTTGAAAACTATTATGTATTTTGCTTTAAAAAGAAAAATCATGCATGCATTCATCTGCATATTGTATTGTTGCATTTGAATATTTCAAAAGTGGGAATTTTAATTCCACTTGAAATCATATTTGAGAAAATATATCAAAAGGACAATTTATGTCCTATATAATATTTTGACTTTTCTTTAATTGTTCTGTAAATGTTTGTATTATGTTTATTTCAAATTGGGGAAAGTTAGAGAAAATAATTCGAAACCCTAGTTTGCAAAACATTTGCAAATACTATTCAAACTATTTCGAATGTAACATATATTCTTTTGTAAATTATATCCCCAAGTCACACTAATTATGTGGGGCATGTTTTTATAAAAATTATTGAAAGTGGTTTGATTTGATTTGGTTTTAAAATTCAAGAGTTATTTGGTTTTGAACAAAACAGAAAAGAAAAACGTTTTCTGAAAAAAAATGCGAACCTAGCCTAACTGGGCCGAGCCCATCTTCCCTCTCTCGCACGCGCAGCAAACAGCAGCCCAGGCCCGCCTCGCTCCTTTCTCTCACCGCCATGCGGGCCCCGCCCATGACGTCATGGATGACACCATCATCCTCAACCTCCCGTGCAAGAAAAGCTCACCGAAACCCTACCCGATTTCGGCTCAAATTGGTTGCGATTTGATCGCGTATCCTCCGTGCCTCTGCCTCCATATAAACCTCCCCGAAACCCTCTCTCAAAGCCCCCAAAAACCCTAGCACGAGCGCCACAGGGCTGCTCGGATTCTTCCACGGAGCGCCGCCTTTGCTGCCGCCGTGTTCTTCAAATCTCGGTGAGCTTCGTCGACACCAAGCCCTCCCATCTGCTCTATTCGCCTCCTCGTGCCCTGGCGCACCTCCCTGACACTTTTGCACACTTTTTGCGTGCACCAGATCGACGCCCGCTTCATCGACCCCCACCATCCGCCGCGGGACCACCTCCGGCGAGCGATACGGGGAGAAGAAGACCGCGCCCATCCGCCGCGACCCCTTCCTCGACCTCGCCTTGACTTCCTGCACCCCGTGGTATGAACCCCGCCTCCCCTCTCTCTCTTTTTCATTCTCCGGCGAAAGTCCGGCAATGAAACCACCGCCACCGGAGCTTCTCCGGCCGGCCGCGCCGCCGTTTTAGGTCAAACATGCCCGGAGCCGTTGGATCTAGGATGTACGGCCTAGATTAGATGACTTACCGAACCGGTACGGGCGAATCAGAGCAAGCCACGTCGACGCCCAGTCAGCATCCTCGTCATCGCCAAGTCAGCGCCACGTCAAGCGGTCAAAGACACGTCAGCGCCAGCGGGGAGAAGAATTTCTCTATTTTCTTTTTAATTGGCGGTTTTGCAGATAGGTCCCTGTAGATTAGATCTATCACTACTTTTTATTGGCTCGGCCAATTTTTGCAAACTTTATATTTCTGGAAACCTTATGACACGTAGAAACTTTTGGCATAATTAGTTTACTGTTTTGTCAAACTTATTTTGGTTCAATTTTAAAAATGGTTGTTTAAGTAAATTTGACTTAACTTAAATTTAAAAATTGATTTTTGGGCAAATCCAATTGATTTAACTTTGTTTAATTAATACTTGGCCGTAGGAATACTCTACCATTTTTGTAAAAGTATTTTCTATGATTTTTGTAATAAATATTAATTAAATGTTTTTTAGGTGTTATTTTAATAATAAAAATTGATTAAAATTATTTTTCTTCATATATTCGATTAATAAAATGACTTAGTTGTATTCTGATCACTTTAGTTACAAAAGGTACTTAGAAATATTTTGCCTCTCCAAACAAAGTAATTTTCTTCCTTGGAAAATAAGTGATAATTATTTTGACAACATTATTCCCTTAGAAAAATTTCAACATCTTAATAGTGCTAAATTTTCTCCTTAGAAAAATTTAGCATCTTGAAAACTTAGTTGTTTTATAATATTTTCCTAAGTGATATTGTTTGACAAGTGTTTGTCCTTAGAAGTTTTATCAACTATTGTTTGAAAGTATTTTCCTTAGAAAATTTAGCAACTATGTTTTGTTTACTTTTCCTTAGAAATTATTTTGGACTCATTGTTTGACCTTTGGTCCTTAGTAATTTTTGGACCATCTTACTTGTCTTGCATTAACTTAGAATAATTTCATGGCATGGCATGCATCTCTAGTCCTTAGAAATATTTTGCACTTCTTACATGACATTCCTCCTAAGAAAAAAATTGAGGATGCATGTTAGTCCTTTTGACCCTCCTAGTCGAAAACCACTAAGTTAGAATTAGTGGAAACCAATGAAGGACTCAGCAAGAAAACAAGACTCCAGAAGCATCTCCAAGAAGTAAAAGTACTTAGAAGAAATCAAGAGGAAGTTCCTGAAGACCAACCATCCTACTTTTCTAAGTCTTCTTCTCTTTCTCCTTTTCTTCCTTCATCTCTTAGACTTGACTAAGTTATATTCAAGACCAACCTGGGTGCTGCCAACATCATCAAGTCTGCAGAACCATCAAGTCTACAAATTTCAATGAAGTCAACACACCAAGGAACAAGCGACAAGGAAGCCTGAAGATGATTCTTTGGAAGACCAACTACTACATCTTTCTTTCTATTTTTCCTCCTTCCTAATTTTGTCTTTCACTTTGGACATAGACCAAGTCCTTTGTGTTTATGACTAAGTTCCTAGAGTGCTAATTGAAGATCATTGAAGATCAATGAAACTGCAAAGGAGTAGAAGATGTTTTGAAGATCAAACTTGTGAAGACTTGAAGTAGCCTTACAACTTTTCAAGTTGTTGTTTTATTAAGTTATTCTTTCTCAACCTTGACCTTGCCTTAGCCAATTGGATTAAGTTATCTTATGTCTTTTTCCTTAGTTTGTTCTGTATGTCATTCACATCATAATTCCTTGTATCATTCTGCATCTCATGCATGTCATATTTTCTTAAGTATTGTTTGGCTGCATATTTATTGTGAATTGTTTGATGTGTTAGAAATTTCGGAGGGAGATGAAGGTTGTTGCAACTGCTACCACTGCACTCCTGTTTGCTAAGGCAAGTGGCACACCCCCATAAATTTCCCAAGTACTTTTATATGCATTGCCTATTGTATTTCTTTAAATGCATGTGTTGGATAGTATTATTGCTATATGCTCAACCCACCATACCTTTACACTAGTTGTGTCTAGAATCCTATTGATAACTTAGTAGAAATATTGATGCTATGCAAAAGTGTTTTATTGAAAAGCTTAATTCTACTAAGTTAATTTACCACCTGGGTGGACTTGGTTTTGAAAAGATGATGGAAAGGTTGAGTGTCATCTCTTAGGGGTGACCTCTAAGGGATGGTCACTTGTGGTTGCCACCCAGGGTATTAAAGGGACCAATGTTTCTCTAAGTGAAGTTGCTTACCGTGCAGCCATTAGTCATATGGGCTCTGGCTAGATGGATTAAGTTGCGTGGACTCGTCCCGACTTGACAAGTGGTGGTAGAATGGTTAGAATGGGAGCGCGTCAAGTCGGTATGGGATGGGAAAATGCTTCTGAAAAGTCTCGTCTCAACTCTCTCCTTTTCCTTAGCACAAATTGAGTGCTTGAGGATAGTTTGGGTTTGGGTCTAATGGTGAAAGTGCACAACCACTGCAGAGTTAAAACTAAGTACTTAGCCGTGTCCCCGGTTACGGACAATTCATGCAGCTGATCAAGGATGGCAACGGAGGCTCCCAACATCTTATTTCTCTAAGTAAAACTTGATGGGTAAATAAGGGTAGACGAGACTATGGATTTCATGCCATATTGTCTCGAACATTTGAAGAAAATGTTTTACAAAGTGTTAGGCAAAATTAGCTTTTATGCAAAATAGCCTTGAACTCCACGAACCAAATATGCATATAGGCTATAGAGTTATTCCATTAAGTGTCCACATAGTGTCACTTGCCAGATCCATTTTTAATGGTATCTGACCCACTCTGTTGCAAAATTTTATTTGTTGCAGATTGTTCTGACGACGAGTGAGTTTTCGTTAAGGTTTCGAGTCTACAACCAACATGTTTTCGCCTGTGGCACATGATGATGATGGAGACTCCATGAAGAATATTTTTCCGCTGCTTTACTCTTTCAAAGCTAGCTTCGTGCTATGCAATTTGTAAAGGATATTTTCCTAAGTACTGGATCTGCGTGTAATAATTGATACAATGTTGTGATATTTCATCTTAGACTGTGTGTGCAAATGAATCGATCCAGGAGTTTGCACTATACACAGGTACCTTGCCAATTTCTAAGTGCAGGTACGCTACATGACTGGTGGGACCCACCTGTCAGCACGAGCGTCAATCATGTTTCATCGCAGTTTAGCAGACATTGCAACAAATGTGTCGAATAGTTGTGGGTTTCTGTGATCTAGGCACAAAGCGGTGATTTTTCGAAATTTTACGTAAAATGTGGTGGTTCTAATTCTATGCTAATTACTCCCCCTTTGGTGTCCGAAGAACGCGGGCCCATGATCAGAGTTGGTCACGAAGTGATTCACATTAGTGTCGTGAACTCGGGATCACACTAAAACTCGAATTGAGTCGTAATATATAAATGTATATGTACGAGTGTACCTAAAATATATAAATATCTAATATGTAGACAACTACCAATTTAGTGTGTTACCCGATTCACACAACACGCTTAATCCACAAGAATACTAATTCTTCACTGTTATGACTAATAAACTCCTAGTTCTTTGATTCTCAGCGAGAATTAACATTGTGAGAATTAGTTGGGCTCAATTTTAGTTTACCATGTAGTATCAAACAAGGAGAAAAGTTCCCTTCGATGTCGGTTAATAATTAGAGTGGTAGATTACTCCCGTCCGGGTCCCCACACGGAACAAGGTTTCACCAGCCAATCTAGGCATCAGAGAATCAGACCACAGCCAATCCTGCATTGGATCCTGATATATGTAAGTGTTGTGGATTATTAAAATAGTCAACAACGCACGCACTCCATATGTAGTGTGTGTGTGACCCGCTTCACACAAAACACTTACCTCGACGAACATGATTGTAAAGTTCGATCGACTTCAATGCCGCCAAAGGTATCCATGCGAGAAATTGAGCTCAAAAATTGATTTTACATGTTTGCGTTACGACCTATCCTAATACAAAAAGAATAACATCAAAGTACAACATACCCTTTCGACACAGTTCGGGGTACACTCATGTTCCTACGATTGTGGATTTCGCCCATGCCGTAGCACGGTAGCGTCGTGATACCACCTTTTGTAATGGGTTCTTATTAACTTATGTACTCCAATAGCAAACGTGTTGGGACTTGCAAAAGCCAATAGCAAGCTACCAAAGTGTGAAAGGGCTTCAATACACACAACACTCCCGAACAAAGATGACTATGCATCTCTATATAGAAATATACCCGTTTTTTGACACCAGGAATCTTGTGGTAAGTTGTGCATATAAGAACCCCTGATCTATAGATTTTATCCCATATTATGATGAGGTAGATCCTTGAACCCAATAGTACTAACATTGATTTACAGAGCTTATCCATATCATCATGAGGTAGATCCATATCATCAAGTGCCAGATGAGCACAACCTGTATCTCGTCCGTCCGTTTCCGTGATTGAACGGCCAAAATTTGCCGATGAACGAGTTGAATGTTCAACGTGTTATATGGCGAATCTCAGCCGTTCAATTGTGGCAACAGACGGCCCGCGATAAATAAACTGCTTTAATAAACAGAAGAACCGCTACCCTTGGAAGTCAGAAGCTTTCCCTTCCCTGGCCAGTGCGAGTTCCTTGCGGCGGAGCTCAGCACCCTACCCTCACCAGATCTGGAACCCAGTGTGGCGGCGGCGCGCTCGGAATGAGCGGGCTGGGCGTAAAAGAGCTCCTCCTGTGGTCGCCGTCGCCTCATACCGGGCGAGAACGAGTTGCCCGTGCGCGCCGGCGGAGGTGGCTTGGCGAATACAAGTCCTGTTACGCACGCGGCCCAGGTCGGCCGGGATAGACGAGTCCCGCCGTGCGCCGGCAGAGCGAGCCTGGCGAATAGGAGTGCCGCGGTTCGCACGGGCGAAGCGGCTAAGGGATCCAAATATGTCCTCAGGCCCATCGCCCTTCGATCTGCGATCTGCTTGCGTCGCTGCCATTTCGGACTAAGGTATAAATCCTAAGGTTACCATCCGCCATGTAGTTGAACTCTATGTGCTTGTTTTATGTAGTAGTTGTTAGCCCTGCTCTGTTTTACTTGATGTTTTACCACAAACCAGTAAATTTCAACGGGGGTTCTCCCATAATTTTAATTTTGAACCGTAATGCCAAGGCTACGCTCACGAATGCAGCCATTGAAGTGATCAACCAACATCCACAATAGTACACCAGTACTTAGCCAACCATGAGAAAATATCCAAAATCGATCTGGCCAGTCAAGGACCATACCTAGTCACATAGACAAATGTAATCTTCCGACACAACAATTGACGTTCTTATCTGTCTATTACACTATATTATTTGAGCAAAATTAATTGGATGTCCCAAAAGTATTTGGATGTGTCAAGTTAGTCCTAACTGTATATAGCAAAATGCATTTCTAAGTCCTATAAGTCTATTACCTGAGGTCCTACCCTGTTCTGATCTGTCTACATGGCGTAGTGACTGCTGCCACATAGACATTACATTACAAAAAGCCCCCCTTAAATAAGCTCTCTTATAATCTGATGGTCCTGTCCCTGACTGAATCGGTTTGTGCCTCTCTTTCGATTGAAGGAATTCCACAGTTTTTTTTGGATAATTCCAATCTATTGGTTTTTTCCTATGGAATGCCTTTGGATCATAGGATTGAGCGCACCAAATTCCTGCAATCCAAAGCCCTAGCCATCATCATCCAGATAGCCACTAACCGAATCTGTCTATGGCTCTATTTCTGTACGCTATTTTCCTAGCCATTATTTTGTATGCTCTGTTTACAACCATACAATTTTTTCTCCCCATGCTATTAGTCTCTAATCTGTCTTATTCTTATTTCTCAAATATACTCTGAAGCTTATTTTTTGTACGCTGTTTCCACTCATGCCGTGTTGTTATTTACAGTTATCTCTGCAATTTGTCCAAACATAATTTGTTTATTATCAGACCAAGAGAACTAACGTAGGACGTTTTATAGCTAGTATAATCTGTATGTAGAATCATCTGAGTTAAGTTAGTTACTCCTGGCAGTTATTCATTTTTTTTGCGCGTTAGTCGGAGACATTCCAAAGCAGCGCTCTACATCGCTCACACCGCAAAAAATAAAGTACCAGCGACTGCCGTAAATAATGTTTCAGCCGCCTTGTGTCCGAGCTCCCTGTATTAATCAAAATATTGAACTAGCGGTGGTTCATCTGAGTTGATGTGAATTCTGCTCGAATGCCATATGAGCATTGGCAGGACCAAGTTATTTGTTGTGGTTTTAACCTAGAATTCTCAGAATACATGTTTCAGTCGTCATGTTACCACTACCAGTCAGTTTCTCACAAGCTTTGCTTATTCTATTTAATTACTATTTTCTCTTCTTAAGTACCTTCTGTTACTAAGTCGGAACTAATTTAAAATCGGCATTTATTTCGGTGACACTGCACAAGAGGAGCCTGCCATCTTGGGAGTTTCATAGAGCGAATAGATTTCCTGTGGGTACACAACAGCCATACCCATGATTTGTGAATGGGTGATCCCTCTGACATACCCTCCAGAGGATGCTTCAAGTGGAGCTAATATTGAAGATTGCATTGTCTTCTCTGCAAGGCCTATGTCGCTGCTTTTATTTCTGGCCTAACTAATGTTATCCCAGCCTTCTGAGTTTTGCTCAAGGAGGATTTACTTCATGCAGTGATGGGATGTGTTTCTGGCCTACTCAGGATTATAGTTGGACTGAGGAGGTACTGTCTAAGCTCAAGCTTCAAACCCAAACAAGAATGAACAAAACATGACTGGTGCACAGTGGAATGAGGTGTTTCCTCCATTTTGCCACGGCAATGGATGAAACATTTCATCTGCATGACTGACTGAAAGTACACTATTGTGGAGCTAGTCACATTGTGATGGTTATTGACGTGGGCCTACCTATCGGGTGCCCCACCATGAAGATACCTGGTGCATGCAAGGACTAGGGCCCGACGGACGGCCTGCTAGAAGACAACGTTCAAGGCCCACGAAGGGGGCCCAACGAAGACGTAGTGCGACCCAAGAAAGTGTAGTATAGGTTGGTAGAAACTTGCCTTACCTGTAAATCTAGTCGGTTGCGAACTCCCGAGACCCAGCTTCCAATATAAAGGCTGGGAGGGCCGCCGATCTAGGACACGCTCATATTCCACCACCAAAACCCTAGCGAGATTGACAGACAAGCTGGAAGTACAAGTGAACATGGGATGTCTGAGGGGCGGAGACAGGGGGTGCTAGCAGGGGCTAGACCCCCCTCAATGTATCGCCCCCTCAACGTATTGCATTAGCTACAGGTGCTAGTATACTCGTATGTACATGCGCTAATGACCGACGATAAACACAGATTAATTAGCCCATCTTTAGTTTATTCAGTTGTAATGCAAAGAACGAAAGCCCACTAGCCCATGTCCCTACCGTGGCCTTGTTTTCCTAGATCAAAACTAGATACGCATCTGGCCATATAGTTTCACTACGTGGGAATTAGTAAATCGACCGATTAGGAATTAGTAAATCGACCGATTGTTCTTAAAAAAAAGTAAATCGACCGACGATCATAAACTGTATGCCCCGCTGGAACCTGCTAGGGCAATGCCTGCCGCCGTCCGCCGCCTCCATACGCCAGGAGATTAGAGCACGGTACGGCTTGGCGCTAGCCGCCGGCCACTCGCCTGTCTCCATGGGGCACAAGCCAAGAGATCAGAGCAGGATACGGCCTACGCTAGCCGCTCCGGCGCAGCTACCACGACCAGTGTGCAATCTGTGATACAGTATGTCTATACATAAGGTATGGTTTAGGGTTTAGGATTACAATTCAATTCATACATGCTAGTACTAGTTAGTTCTTTTTGTTAGATTGAATAGAAAATCATATTTCAATTTGTATACTACAATAGAGTTGAAAGACAAAGACAATAGTGGAATTGAAAATACCATTTATTCTTCTAAAAACTTATGATTCAAAAATAAAGATAGACACCCTTGTAAAAAATGAAGAGAGACACCAGGGATGCTATATGTAATATATCATATATCACTATTGTAGGAAAAATTCCACTATCTTGTTCTGCGGTTGTCGTCTTCCTCGCCCCCCTATGGTCAAATCATGGCTCCGCCCCTGATGATGTCTCTATGTTTAATGTAATTTATTACCAGTTCATTTCGTGTGTTTAGAGACCGTCATACCCGGGAGCTCGAAAAATGCTCTGTACCCTGCGTTTTATGTAATCGATCGTATTCCCTATTCCTCTATTGTATGCCGTATTTTCTTTCTTCCATGACACCCTCGTTTCAAATTCCACTAGATAGGCTTCAAGGTGAAGGTCTTCAGGTTCAGAGTACCAGTCTCCGCACCATGATTTTGTACATCTGCCTATAACAAGTTGGTAGCCCAGCCCACTATTTTTGGCAGTATCCCTTCCTTTGGTTTGCCGGGCCAAATAATTTTTTAACTCCGTCGCTGGTTGTGTTGTATCAGGGGTTTGGCATGATCGCTGATGTATTTGTAATGAATTGGCGGTATGTTGTAAAGTGTACCCGCATAGTTTGTGTCGCATGTGTACAAATGATGTATTTGTTCGTGATTGTCACCGAAAGTTGGTTGGCTTCCGAACCGCCATTCCTTGTGAGCAGCCTGTCGGTTGATTCTCGCGGAGAAACTCTCCCTAAAAAAGATTGTTTTTTTGAAACCGTAAAAGAACCACAAAATTGTTGGGCTATGCCCCTCAACATTGTTTGTAGCCCAACGTCAGCCCATGAATTTTAACACGAGATAGGAGCGTAGGCCCTTGTGACCCACGAAGAACCACAAAGTTGTTGGGCTATGTCTGATATTCTCGGCAACCCGAATTGGCGCCAGAGCAATTTGAAATCTCAAATGTCCATTCTACCCGTAAGGTATAGCAGATTTTAACACTTGCACCCGATTTGAGGGCAAGGGTATACAAGTAGTTTAAACCCAATGGCGCCATAACAAGCCCTCCCACCTAGCCGAGGGGCCGAGGCACCAATTTTCCCCAATTCGACGAACCCTAGATCTGCCTCCGGTCACACACCTAGTTTTCCCCGATTCCACGAACCCTAGATCTGCCGCCGGCTACTTCTCCCTCCACTTCTCTGGACATATCGTCGCCCCTCTCCGGCCAGGACATGACCGGCGATACTCCCGGGCCACATCTTAACTGTTTTGGCCAAATCGCCTCCCTCACCCTGAGGCGAAGAGTGGGTAATACCGTTTTTTCTGTGAATTAGTTCTTTTGATTCTAGCTGTGCGCGAATGTAGACATACATCATAATCTACCTGTTTTTCTGCCTATTACTCGGATACTCTCGGCTAGTGACCCTTCTTCACTCCCAAACACCTTCAATGAAAAGAAAAAGAGGAGGCTCAACAGCCGGTGGTAACAAGCGATTCTCGACACCTCAGCAAGCTGAAGGAGATTCCGATCTTGAACCCTTATTTCAGAAGAAGCTTCAGATCTCCCCTGTCCTCTCGACAACTAAGGTGCTAGATCTTCCATGCCGTCCTGCCTTATTATGTGTTGTTTGTTTGAAGGCCAAATAAATTCTCCCTCCGATCTTGCATAAGTGACGCCCAAAACGAACGGATTAGGTACAATATAAGTAGTAAAACTCCCTACACTTTTTTTGGATGAGAGGGAGTGTGATTTCAGGCTAGCTCGATTAATTCACGTTGCACTTCTTTCTATGAGGTGTAGAGTACTACTGCCCGCAACAACTAGGCTAACCAGCAGCCTCCAGTTGTAACCACGTCCCAGGCGGGCATGAAAAGATCATCGCTAGACTCGCCACCTGTTAGAAGTAAAGCAAAGACGAGGTGAGTGATTCATAGATCCCTGGCACATAAAAGTCCCGTGTGGTCGATGAATGAGTTTGAGTGGAATAAACCTGTTGTCTTGCACATGCTTATGGATACCGTTACTAATCCTTACATTTATTTGTCAAAAATTTGCGCTTTCAACAAACTTAAATTTTCTAGGGTCGATCATATCACCATACGCATCGTCATACAGAATTCAGTCCCAACCCTCGGTAAGTCCGGACCTATCTGTCCAACAGAAAACTAGGATTGTTGTTTTCAAGCCCGATGCCTATTTACGTAAGGTGTTGGTCAATGTATGTGCTACATGTTCTGTTGAATTTCTGTTTGATCACAATAAATACGTCCATATGTATTTTACAATAACGTGTTTGTGCATCCAGTTTTTGACATCATTTTTTGTGCTTACTTCGCCATGTACGGACAACCTTTCTTTATTCCTATTTTTTCCAGATTCATGCCACTTATAATCCATGGTATCCGTATGCAAATACTTTTTATTGGATCCCTACACTACGATTAAGCTGGTTTCCTGTGTGTGTTTGTTTTTAGGTGGACAAGTACACAGATAAAGAACCCAGTGCTTTGGATATGTTCAAGGAGACACACTACAGCAATAAGAAGGGCTTCTATCTACAACTACAAGTGCAGTATGCGAATGTAAGTAAAGCTTTAAAATAGTTCACACTAACTTGAACTTATACGTTGCTGCATCTAATTAACATGTTTCTTCCCTGCGAAACAGGCCGAAATGGAAAAACCACTCTCTGAACCTTCAGCTGATGGAGGACAATCTAATGAGGCACAAGTTGTATACGAGGTCCTGTCGAATTGTACTTCCAAGTTTCAACCCTAGGTTTCTTCAGAATGTGGGGATCGAGCTCCAACCCTTACCACCAGAAGCCAACAAACTAGCTGCATAATTCGAGAAAGAGGAGAGAGCAGATACAGAGCTTCTCGATGTTCTCAACATCCAGCGCCACCAAATGGATCAGATAGTCATCAAGGC
Source organism: Poa pratensis (assembly GCA_947311845.1). Classification (NCBI taxonomy): domain Eukaryota; kingdom Viridiplantae; phylum Streptophyta; class Magnoliopsida; order Poales; family Poaceae; genus Poa; species Poa pratensis. Next base: position 47,178,184 of record CAMZMU010000080.1, on the reverse strand, counting down.
ACGACAAACATAAGAGATGGATGCTGTAATAATTTCTAAGATGAGGGCGTTAACCCCATTCTTGAATCAATAAAGGTAGTCTTCCTAACCTATATAACATGGTGAAGTGGCGGTGCAATGGTTCATGTTGGACCGTTATTTTGTTGGTGTTATTGTGCACCTGAAACTCGACCATATGTTATTGAATATTGTGCTTATGGTACCTGTGGGATCGTAATGTAATGTATGCCTATAATTATTTCTGTATTGTTAGCCAGCTGTGCTCTTTTGGTTATAGGCCGTATTGGGCCTTGTTCGATTAATGGGCCAAATCACTATTACAATGTTCTGCGCCATTACGCTCGCTCAATAATGGGCCGTCGCCTCTGTGTTCCCTCCCTAATATGGGCCCAAAACCGCGTGGGACTAGGCCATAACAAAAGCCATGTGATCAGTCCTACCAGGCCATATTGCTAACGGGCCTCATTTAGGACATGCCACGTGTCGCCGTATAATTGGTACACGTTGTACCTTACGATAACGCCACATGTCATCCTTGGATTGGATTACTTGTCATGCCACGATTGGTCCACGTTGTGGCCTCCTATTTGACCACGTGTCGATGCATGAATGGACCACGTGGGCACAGCGTGTCGCGTACGTGGCAAGCTCTTATTGGTCTGGCCTGCTAGGTTAGAAGGGCCGACATGGTAGGCCTAGTGGGCTGCCCCGTCTGGCTGTATGGGCCGGCCTGTTTGATTCCCTGGACCAGGCTGTTTGTTTAGGTGGGTCTGGCAATGCATAGAAAAATGGGCCGACCTGATTCGGAGTAACGGGCTTAGCCTGTTAAGTTTAATGGGTCGGCCGGCCCGTCAGAGCATTATGGCCTGGCCTTTTACGGATGACGTCACGCTAGGCGACAAAGTTGACTTTACCCGACAGGCTCTGACAGCTCAATCATTGGTCTGACAAATGTGTCGCCACTTTTCCGGCAAGGGACAGCCAGCGGTGACAATTTTTTCTGTCACGGTCAATTGGGCCGGGCGGGCCTCGGGCTGGGTCCAGCCGTCACGGATCCAAGAAGGTTCGGGAAAATCGTCTCGGAGTTCATCTATGATGCACTTTCGACCACGATCGATAGATCCATCGTAGGTGAGCATTTACGACGGATTTTTGACTTTCAACCACGAACTCATTCCGTGGTAGAAGACCGGGATTCTTGTAGTGCGAATGGAGGGCTTGCCAGAAGAGTAAGCGATGACAGATGATACAAGACGGGAGCTCCCGGTTTCCTTCGTAGATTCTCAGGCGATAGAGGAGGAGGTGGAGGAGGTATGCAGTGGGGTTTTGGGAGAGGAAGCGAGGGGGAACCTGAAAGAGGACGAAGGGTTTGATTTGAACGCTGATACGTCTCAAACGTATCTATAATTTCTGATGTTCCATGTTGATATTATACCAATTGTTACATGTTTTATATACACTTCATAGCATTTTTATGCATTTTCTGGGACTAACCTATTAACAAGATGCCACAGTGCCAGTTCATTCCTATTTTTCCAACACGAAGACGGAGTCCAGAGGAGAGACGGAGGAGGGCCACGTGGCACCCACACCATGGGGCCGCGCAGGCCCCCCAGCCGCGCCTTGGGGTGGTGTGGGGCCCTCGTGGCTCCGCAGCCGCCGCCCTTTCGCCTATTTATTCTTCCTGATGCGAAAACCCTAAATACCCGAGCCATTATCCACGAAAAGTTCCAGAGACGCCGCCGCCATCAACCCTAGCTCAGGAGGGTTCAGAAGCTCTTCCCGGCACCCTGCTGGAGAGGGGAATCATCACCTCCGAGGTGATGAGGACATCCATACACTTGACACATCTTCACCTCATGATGATGATCACCAAGTTGCTGCAAAGAAGTCCAATGATGAAATCAGAATTGGTCCTATTACAAGAGCTCGTGCAAAGCTATTAGAACAACAGGTGAACTCACTCCTAATAGAATCTAAATATTTCGTTAATGAGAATTGTTTACTGCCTAAGTCTTTGTTTGTGTGCATACTCAGGTTTGTTGAAGAAGGCATTGTGACACCCCTCCCTGGCACATATCACCAGAGAGGCAGTCATCCCGTGCGCCATCCCAAGATAACTGGCCGCACGTCACAACCGTGTAACATATGGAAATCATTACACAATCAGGCACATCAGTGCTACAAATGGTTTACAATGCCATCGAGGAATGACGAAATATCAATCCCAGCATGGCACGATACAGAGTTTTAACTGGCAGCGGAAGACATATGAGAGGCTACGGCTTGGAGCGGCTCCACTCCACAGGTTCTGGCTGGGCTACTGATCCTAGCACGCTCTTGCTTCAAATCCTTACTAAGGTGGAAGATGAATCCTCGACAAAACCTGGCCACAATCACAAGGCCCGTGAGTACATTTGTATGCACTCAGCAAGAATCGCCACTTACTACAAACATTCCAACAATCATGCAGCAAGATATACATTGGATATAAAATCCTACAACATGGCAAGGGTCTACTCAAGATAGACCAATATGATAACATAAAGGTAGCATGGCATCACAAGCAAAACATGGCATAAGCAAACAACAAGAGTATCACCAGTACAGAGTCCAAGCTAGGTGGGGTTGGATCGTGCACCGACAATCAAACAAAGAGATTACCTGTGACGAGTAGACGAGTGTACTAGTTGGTACCAAATCCTATAATTACTCCTGTCAACACAATCAGGCTTCCAAGCCTCTAGCCAACTCTGGCTATCACTCCAGCCAACTCTAGCTATCAACCCAGCCAACTCTGGCTATCTCCCGGGGCATGCACGGTTGATGTTGGCTCTGGCCTAACTATAGGCTTCCAACGCATCACACCGCTATCCCATTCACCTCACAAGTAACATTCCCTGCATCATCTTATTGTTCATTTAGTGGAATCAGGTTGTTCACCTTTCTTTCAAACAAGCCTTAGGTTTAACCTCCTGACAGGACAAAGACACACAGTGTGACTGACACTGAACTGTTGTTCCATAACCTTGGAACGAGGCTAGACATCCAGATTTGACACTCTCGAGAGGTTGCAGATACCACCCACCTAAGTGCACCACACTCAGCCGGTACTTTAGGATATCATCCTTAAGGCGAACTCAGCAAGATACACTCACCTGACCGTTCACGCTACCAAGACACTCCCTGTATAGCCACCGACATAACTCTATGCCTTATGTAGAAGTGTATCCGGCACGTCCCCAACCCATGAGCGACGCCTAGCTCCGGAACCTTCGCAAGACTAGCCCCAACCAACTATGGTACCGACTAGACTTGCCAAAATGGTGGCGTCAAAGGAGGCTCAATAGGTTACGTAGGTCATGGCCCGCCCATGTGAGCGACAGTGGCAGTGCTTTCGATGTTCAGATTAGTGGCACCGTGGACTGACCCTATCGTTGTTTGGAGGGGTGTTTCATTTAATCAAGTTCCATCATTCACAAGTCCAAACCAAGAGGATTAGTCCAACACAACAATCACAATATTATAATATATCATCACACGACAAAATATTAGCAACACAATAAATCAAGCAATAGTAGTATCCATGTCCAAACTTAGCAAAATAAAAAGAACGTCAACCGGAAGACTACGGCGGCGAACCCGCCGACTAGCGCCTTCTTGTTTGACAAAAGAAAAGAAACGTCTGGATGACTGTGGCAGCGGTCTTCCGCTGGCAAGCGCCTTCTCGTTTGACAAGGAAAAAGAAACGTCGACCGGAAGACTGTGGCAGCGGTCTTCCGCTGGCAAGCGCCTTCACAGATCAACTACAAAAGATAACACAGTGGGTCAATCGGACGACTGTGGCGGTTCCTCCAGCCAGCGCCCTCGCAGATTAATTACCAAGTTGGCGAGGAATGTAGCCTCCAAACAATGAACCGAAAACATTCATAAAAAAGAAAGCATCCATTCCACTCAAGGATTAACCCGACGTGGTGTCAGCAATCTTGGCCAAAAAGAACCAAATGGAAAGCAAATGTCCCAAGCGTCGCAGTCTAGGCGGGCTTACGCCAACCACGTTTGACGGAGGGAGAAGAAGCAAATAACTCTTTTGGCAAATGCCCCCAACTCCGAGGATCATAAGACGACATTCGTCCGCTCCTCACCTCGGCGAAGGAGAAGAAGCAAACAATCATAGGAACGCATGTTTTATAGTTGTTTATTTAGAGGGTTTGACAAAGCCACGCAAGTGCGAGGCGCACAATTAATTCACACGTCATTCTAATGCATACATATGACAGGCATAATGATGAACAAAATAACGATATGTAACATAGCATCCAAGGGTACACATATGGCATGGTAATATACACCCAATCAACAAACAACATTGCAGGGCTGGTCATAGCAAGCGGTTAGCTTGCCTGAAAACACGGGCTCCAGATGGTTCGGGGAGGTCTCGTACTCGTCGGGGGTCGGGGTCTTGACGAACGCCTGAACCCCGGGGGGTCAAACAACACATCAATATAGGCCACAAAATAAATAATTCCAAAAATGGAAAAGGACAGCTCCACTGGATAACTCTCCTCAAACCATGAATTTAGGAATTTGAATCGCCTCAATCGGATCTACGGTTAAAAAGATAATGACGTTTGAATTTTGTCTCACCGGGAAAAAGAAAAAAGCTTCGCGAAAAAAACAGCGCGGGCCGTCGGCCGCGCGAACTGGGCCGCGGATGGGCCGCTGCGCGCTGCGCGCTGCGCCTGGCCGGGCCGTTGCTGGGCTGGACTACTGCAGCTACTGCTGGGCTGCTGCCTGAAAAAAAAGATTAAACTGGATCGATTATCCAGTATGTCTTCAACCTGAACGAGCTGGGGACGCGAGGGAGCGCCTCCGCGCGTCGCCTACGAGCTCCAGCCCCACGGCCTTGGCGGGAAGCTTCTGGAGGTGGACGTCGCCGACCGCCGGCACCGGGGACGGCGGAGATGGGGTGGAGGCGGACGTCCGCGGCCAGGGAGGGGCTAGGGGTGCTGGGGAAGCTGGGGGAGTCGCGGGGGCGACGAACGCGAGCTCGCCTCGCTCGGCAATGGCGGCCATGGTTTCGGGAAAAATGGAAACCGAAGTTCCTCGTTGATTCGACGTCGGGGATGGGTGGCTAGGGCTACTAGGGAGCTCCTGGAGTTGTCCAGGGGGGAAGGAAAGGGAGAACAAGCTCGGAAACGAACTTCCACGGCCGCGGGTGAGTCGAGCAAGAACCTGAACTCTTGGGTTCTACTAGCTCTTCTGGCAGCACCGGGAGAGAGTGGAGGGAGACAGGAGGCAGAGGGGGTGTAAGGTGCTCGGGGAGGCCTCGGGGTTTCTTTTGTAGCACGAGGGAGAGGAAGAGCAATGGGAGGAGGAGGAGCAACGGGAGAGGCTTCACAAATATCTCCCATGGTCCTGTGCTGTCGGTGGAAGGGATAAGAGAGGAGCTGGACGCACAGGGGAGGCACGAGGGGTACTGCAGCAGAGGGATTAGGCACCGACCAACGCAGTAAGCGGAAACTAGGTTTTTCCTAAGCGTGCGTCCTGGACGTCCAGAGCGCGACACGGCGGCATCGTCGCGTTCCCGATGACTCGGAGGTCCAAACGGAAAAAGGTTTCCACCGCTGAGTTCGTAACGACGAGAATGACACAACAAAACAAGAATCACTCAAGGATTCCAAACTTTGCAGAGTAGAATTTTTCAGAAAAGCAAAGATATCGAAGGTGCTCGATGAAATGACAGGGGTCTTGCACCTCTCAGAAAAATCCCAAACAATTACCACTGGGTATGTTGGGTATATGGAGGGTGTCTAAGGAGTTTGAGCTCATTTGGACATTGGCAGATTGGGTTTTGGTATTGTGTCCGCTAAGCCGCGTACCGGCATCGGTTTTTGGCTTACAAAGGAAGTAGGTCAAAACTTGCTCGAATGAGTTTGGGTCCAACAGAAGAAGTGTGAGAAATGCAAAAATATGCAACTCCCTAAATTATGAGAATTTTACGAGACTCCTATGTTGACCGATTAAAATTGGGATCGGAGCCGACATTTAACAGTTAACTCCGGGACTGGAATCGTTGTATTGGAGTACGAAATAATTTTGGGCGGGTCTTCTAGAAATGGGTAGGGGAGTCCTCCGGTGTTTAACGAGAGAGTAAAACCTAAATCGAATCTTCTCGAAAGATTTTAGAAAACATTTATTTCAAAGTAGAAAAGTTTTTCCGCGTCTAAAAATAATTTAAAATACGGCCTAAATTTTCGGGGTGTTACAAACCTTCCCCCCTTAAAAGAATCTCGTCCCGAGATTCGGGGAGTTATTCAAGATAATTCTTGAATGATCCATTTATACCCCATTTAAAAACTTTTTCTACAAAATCTTAGAGTTTTAACACTCAAGAGATTAACATTCCATAAGACTTTTATTAAAAACAGTATGATATTTCTACCATACTCCATGCATTTCAAAGATGACATGGCAGGGGTTCATTTAATCAGACAACATAGGATCTACTCACATGCTTATGAATTTAAAATCTAAGGTTTTGCACAACCAGGGCAAGATCAAACAAGATCTACAACCAAATTATCAAATAATCTAACAAGATCAACTGGGGTGAGTAAGAACTCAAAAACCTTTATAAACAAAAGGCAGGGATATGCTAATCATAACCTTCTCCTAAGGTTTTATTTTTGAAAAGTTATACACACACGACAGGTGCCCCTTTCATGTGCGTACAACAAAAGGTTTTATTTTTGCAAAGCTATACATACATGGCAGGTGCCCCTTTCATGTATATACAGGTTTGAAAAAAAGAAATAAGGTTTGTCTTCAAACAACGATGTTCGCGCCACAAGAGTGGGATCACAAACACCAAAATTTTGTGGGATAGAGCCATTCCCAAAGTTTGTTTTTGCAAAGAAATTTTCCCTATAGAACTCCGGGATACGAGGAAAATAACACGTCTCGGGGTACCTCTTCACGTTGAAGCAGTCGCAGTGTCCTAGTTGGAGTAGAACTTGCATCATCAATTTCGGAAATTGTCCATCCGTGTACAGTTCGTGTCTTGCAGCAAGATTAAATGGCAGGGATACAAGCATGGGTAGGAGAATTTCTACTTGTAGCAAAACATCATTTTATAAAACATTTCTGCATTTTATGGCCCAAAACAAAACGGCTGCAGCAGTATGGCATAATCATTTCAACCATACCGTATAGGCAAGCACAAGCAAACATAGACAGAAAACACTCTACAAAAATCCTTCAGTGTTCCAGCGATGATGGGACAGTCAACAAGCATACTAAAGCTTGTGATGGGGGGTCATCGTGGAGGGCTTGGGCCCTTTCTTTAACATGGGTTGTCACAAGGTTCATATTGGGTGAGGAACCTTGCAGCGATACATGTACGAGTTTTTTAAACCTATGCACGAGCCAACATTAAGTGAGCGGGACACCGTGGTTACAGTGTCTCATCAAATACTTCCACTTAATAGTTAAACTTGTGCAACACACACAAAATAATTTGCATACTACAAAATAATCCCATTCAAAGTTTGCATTAACTCACAGGTGGGTATATGCGTCTGGGTTCACATATACTGTCCCTGTTTTAAGTGATCTGTCGTTTCTTCAAAACCTTTAACTGAAGAAAAGGCATGACGTTCCATCATGTGTCAACCAAGTGGTCAACCAGGGGATAAGAACACCAAGTTTTATTTCGGCTGATTCGACATCAACCAAGAAACAGACAACAAACTTGCATTACAACCAACACAAGGAAAACAAACAACAAAACAAACAAGCTCACGGCTTCTCACCTACCAACATACGAGCGTCACCCAGACTAAACAAACAGGGGCTCTATTCCGCTTGACGGCCTCTGGGGTCGGTGGAGCGGGGCCAAGACGAAGAGTGGTGTCCACATCTGCATCTTCCGGTGGGTGGGGAATCATCGGCCTGCCTTCAAGGATTACACCTTGTTCTTGGGGTTGCTGCTGAATTCGGGCTAGTACTTGCGCCACAGACACATCCAGACTGCGTTCCAGCAAGTCATCTGGGACTGGGGCTCCGGTACCTCGAGCTTGCCCATGCTTGAGGGTAGGTGGGTTCCTTGCTCGACACTGTTGCAAGTGAGCGTGACCAAGGCTGCGCCTTGTGGTTGCGAGTTCTTCTATCAGAGAATTGCTGAACCTGGTCATTGCAGCTGCGTAGGTGACCAGGGTGATGACGGCAGGGTCGGCTTCGCCTTCGATGGAGGTTTGGATGGCCTCCGCGCCAGGTTGGGGTCGGGCTGGGAGAAAGTGGAAAGCTCGACTTTTCGCCATTGCGGGTTCTGAGTACCGTAGGCGGACGAGACCTTCATAGGCTGCTATCTGGATGGCTTGAGCAAGAGTGGGCATGCTCCTACCTGGGATCAGGTACGTCATGCTTGTGCCCAACGGACACGAGCCGATATGCACGTTCGCTCGAAATTCACTCCCGTCTAGCGAGAGTGAGTTCTTGAACACCACATACCGAGGGAGATCAGGCCTGCCAAGAGTATCAGAGATGGCCTTCCGAAGAATCACTGGGAATCCGCCATACTCAGCGGCGGTGGTTTCCAGGATGACCTTGGGGTTTGCCATCGGATTCCTCTGGCTCTGGGTGTAGGATGAGATGAGAATGCGGGATTCCTTTGCGGGATCCTGCTTCAAGAGAGCTGGGTTGGCTAAGGATAGCAGGCGAGGGTGGGGATAAACGGCAGCTAGGACTGGGTCTCATATACGGGGTTGTGTCGGCTCCTTCTCTTGGAAGAAACCGGCGAGCCTCACTCAGGGAATGGGACACGTCCTACTGCACCTTACTGTGGACCGACACCAGCCATGCCGGTTAGGCGGAGATGGGTTAAATCCATCGGGCTCATTGTCGGGCAAAAGTAAGGTGGGGTTTTCCATGCTAGGGTAGTCTACAGCCAGCCTGGTGCTCTGATACCATGTCTGTGACACCCCTCCCTGGCACATATCACCAGAGAGGCAGTCGTCCCGTGCGCCATCCCAAGATAACTGGCCGCACGTCACAACAGTGTAACATATGGAAATCATTACACAATCAGGCACATCAGTGCTACAAATGATTTACAATGCCATCGAGGAATGACGAAATATCAATCCCAGCATGGCACGATACAGAGTTTTAACTGGCAGCGGAAGACATATGAGAGGCTACGGCTTGGAGCGGCTCCACTCCACAGGTTCTGGCTGGGCTACTGATCCTAGCACGCTCTTGCTTCAAATCCTTACTAAGGTGGAAGATGAATCCTCGACAAAACCTGGCCACAATCACAAGGCCCGTGACTACATTGTATGCACTCAGCAAGAATCGCCACTTACTACAAACATTCCAACAATCATGCAGCAAGATATACATTGGATATAAAATCCTACAACATGGCAAGGGTCTACTCAAGATAGACCAATATGATAACATAAAGGTAGCATGGCATCACAAGCAAAACATGGCATAAGCAAACAACAAGAGTATCACCAGTACAGAGTCCAAGCCAGGTGGGGTTGGATCGTGCACCGACAATCAAACAAAGAGATTACCTGTGATGAGTAGACGAGTGTACTAGTTGGTACCAAATCTTATAATTACTCCTGTCAACACAATCAGGCTTCCAAGCCTCTAGCCAACTCTGGCTATCACTCCAGCCAACTCTGGCTATCAATCCAGCCAACTCTGGCTATCTCCCGGGGCATGCACGGTTGATGTTGGCTCTGGCCTAACTATAGGCTTCCAACGCATCACACCGCCATCCCATTCACCTCACAAGTAACATTCCCTGCATCATCTTATTGTTCATTTAGTGGAATCAGGTTGTTCACCTTTCTTTCAAACAAGCCTTAGGTTTAACCTCCTGACACGACATAGACACAAAGTGTGACTGACACTGAACTGTTGTTCCATAACCTTGAAACGAGGCTAGACATCCAGATTTGACACTCTCGAGAGGTTGCAGATACCACCCACCTAAGTGCACCACACTCAGCCGGTACTTTAGGATATCATCCTTAAGGCGAACTCAGCAAGATACACTCACCTGACCGTTCACGCTACCAAGACACTCCCTGTATAGCCACCAACATAACTCTATGCCTTATGCAGAAGTGAATCCGGCACGTCCCCAACCCATGAGCGACGCCTAGCTCCGGAACCTTCGCAAGACTAGCCCCGACCAACTATGGTACCGACTAGACTTGCCAAAATGGTGGCGTCAAAGGAGGCTCAATAGGTTACGTAGGTCAAGGCTCGCCCATGTGAGCGACAGTGGCAGTGCTTTCGATGTTCAGATTAGTGGCACCGTGGACTGACCCTATCGTTGTTTGGAGGGGTGTTTCATTTAATCAAGTTCCATCATTCACAAGTCCAAACCAAGAGGATTAGTCCAACACAACAATCACAATATCATAATATATCATCACATGACAAAATATTAGCAACACAATAAATCAAGCAATAGTAGTATCCATGTCCAAACATAGCAAAATAAAAAAGAACGTCAACCGGAAGACTACGGCGGCGAACCCGCCGACCAGCGCCTTCTTGTTTGACAAAAGAAAAGAAACGTCAACCGGATGACTGTGGCAGCGGTCTTCCGCTGGCAAGCGCCTTCTCGTTTGACAAGGAAAAAGAAACATCGACCGGAAGACTGTGGCAGCGGTCTTCCGCTGGCAAGCGCCTTCACAGATCAACTACAAAAGATAACACAGTGGGTCAATCGGACGACTGTGGCGGTTCCTCCAGCCAGCGCCCTCGCAGATTAATTACCAAGTTGGCGAGGCATGTAGCCTCCAAACAATGAACCGAAAACATTCATAAAAAAGAAAGCATCCATTCCACTCAAGGATTAACCCGACGTGGTGTCAGCAATCTTGGCCAAAAAGAACCAAATGGAAAGCAAATGTCCCAAGCGTCGCAGTCTAGGCGGGCTTACGCCAACCACGTTTGACGGAGGGAGAAGAAGCAAATAACTCTTTTGGCAAATGCCCCCAACTCCGAGGATCATAAGACGACATTCGTCCGCTCATCACCTCGACGAAGGAGAAGAAGCAAACAATCATAGGAACGCATGTTTTATAGTTGTTTATTTAGAGGGTTTGACAAAGCCACGCAAGTGCGAGGCGCACAATTAATTCACACGTCATTCTAATGCATACATATGACAGGCATAATGATGAACAAAATAACGATATGTAACATAGCATCCAAGGGTACACATATGGCATGGTAATATACACCCAATCAACAAACAACATTGCAGGGCTGGTCATAGCAAGCGGTTAGCTTGCCTGAAAACATGGGCTCCAGATGGTTCGGGGAGGTCTCGTACTCGTCGGGGGTCGGGGTCTTGACGAACGCCTGAACCCCGGGGGGTCAAACAACACATCAATATAGGCCACAAAATAAATAATTCCAAAAATGGAAAAGGACAGCTCCACTGGATAAATCTCCTCAAACCATGAATTTAGGAATTTGAATCGCCTCAATCGGAGCTACGGTTAAAAAGATAATGACGTTTGAATTTTGTCTCACCGGGAAAAAGAAAAAGCTTCGCGAAAAAAAACAGTGCGGGCCGTCGGCCGCGCGAACTGGGCCGCGGATGGGCCGCTGCGCGCCGCGCGCTGCGCGCGCTTGCGCTGCGCCTGGCCGGGCCGTTGCTGGGCTGGACTGCTGCTGCTACTGCTGGGCTGCTGCCTGAAAAAAAACATTAAACTGGATCGATTATCCAGTACGTCTTCAACCTCCACGTTCTAGTACGTGAGACCTCGGGGAGCTGCCGCTGCCGGCGACAGGCAGCCCGGCGAGGTGGGCCAGCGGCCGTGCTGGGGCCGCCGCCTCACACCACGCCCGGGGAACGAGCTGGGGACGCGAGGGAGCGCCTCCGCGCGTCGCCTACGAGCTCCAGCCCCACGGCCATGGCGGGGAAGCTTCTGGAGGTGGACGTCGCCGACCGCCGGCACCGGGGACGGCGGAGATGGGGCGGAGGCGGACGTCCGCGGCCAGGGGAGGGGCTAGGGGTGCTGGGGAAGCTGGGGGAGTCGCGGGGGCGACAAACGCGAGCTCGCCTCGCTCGGCAATGGCGGCCATGGTTTCGGGAAAAATGGAAACCGAAGTTCCTCGTTGATTCGACGCCGGGGATGGGTGGCTAGGGCTACTAGGGAGCTCCTGGAGTTGTCCAGGGGGAAGGAAAGGGAGAACAAGCTCGGAAACGAACTTCCACGGCCGCGGGTGGGTCGAGCAAGAACTTGAACTCTCGGGTTCTACTAGCTCTTCTGGCAGCACCGAGAGAGAGTGGAGGGAGACAGGAGGCAGAGGGGGTGTAAGGTGCTCGGGGTTTCTTTTGTAGCACGAGGGAGAGGAAGAGCAATGGGAGGAGGAGGAGCAACGGGAGAGGCTTCACAAATATCTTCCATGGTCCTGTGCTGTCGGTGGAAGGGATAAGAGAGGAGCTGGACGCACAGGGGAGGCACGAGGGGTACTGCAGCAGAGGGATTAGGCACCGACCAAAGCAGTAAGCGGAAACTAGGTTTTGCCTAAGCGTGCGTCCTGGACGTCCAGAGCGCGACACGGCGGCATCATCGCGTTCCCGATGACTCGGAGGTCCAAACGGAAAAAGGTTTCCACCGCTAAGTTCGTAACGACGAGAATGACACAACAAAACAAGAATCACTCACGGATTCCAAACTTTGCAGAGTAGAATTTTTCAGAAAAGCAAAGATATCGAATGTGCTCGATGAAATGACAGGGGTCTTGCACCTCTCAGAAAAATCCCAAACAATTACCACTGGGTATGTTGGGTATATGGAGGGTGTCTAAGGAGTTTGAGCTCATTTGGACATTGGTAGATTGGGTTTTGGTATTGTGTCCGCTAAGCCGCGTACCGGCATCGGTTTTTGGCTTACAAAGGAAGTAGGTCAAAACTTGCTCGAATGAGTTTGGGTCCAACAGAAGAAGTGTGAGAAATGCAAAAATATGCAACTCCCTAAATTATGAGAATTTTACGAGACTCCTAAGTTGACCGATTAAAATTGGGATCGAAGCCGACATTTAACAGTTAACTCCGGAACTGGAATCGTTGTATTGGAGTACGAAATAATTTTGGGCGGGTCTTCTAGAAATGGGTAGGGGAGTCCTCCGGTGTTTAACGAGAGAGTAAAACCTAAATCGAATCTTCTCGAAAGATTTTAGAAAACATTTATTTCAAAGTAGAAAAGTTTTTCGGCGTCTAAAAATAATTTAAAACTAGCAGGGTGGCCCGCGCATTTGCGCGGCTAGCTGTATTTGATATTACCATTTTTCACCATATCTTTCCGTGTTGGTGAGCTAGAAAATGGGATGACTCTGTCGTTCTTCTTACTGAAATACTACTGAATTATTCCTAGCATAGACTTCACCAGTTACTCATTTATTTATGGACTTCCACACTCGAGTACGTATGAAGGCTAATTAAGTTAAAACAATTCGTGCTATTTAAAGACTATGTTCTATAATATTGCAACTACTAAACTTCACAAAATTTATTTAGACATTACCCATATATGGACTTCATATGCATTACACGATGACTTTTGTTTTGTAAATTCCTCTATTTTTTCGAAATGTGTGTATGTAATCAATATATTTGTCTAAACTGGACGTCCAATTGTGTTTCTATCTTATTTCGAAATTTAGCTATGCATGCAATTCTATGGCCTTCAAATGGAGTTCATATGAAAATTGATTTTTCCTATTTTTTATCCTACAGTTCGTATATGAAATTGAAGTGTCATATTTGTTTTGTGTTTAACTTGGCTACTCAACGATATTTTTAAACTATCTTTTAGAGTTCTTATTAAATTTTTAATCGTGCTCAACTACATGTGTATATTGTTTCTTGATTTTCTAAACACCCAATGAGTTCTTAACTTTATGCATTATTTCACAGGAAGTCATTGTCTCGTAGATCAGTGTTCCACAATCTATATGGTCTTCCATCCTTTGGGACCGAGTATTTGTTGAGAACTAAAATCATCCTGTGAGGAGAACCAAAATTTATGTGTACACTGATTTGGTAGCAATTAAGATAACGACGAAGGATCAATTGATCAACCACTAAACATTACTGGTAAAAGTTGGTTTCTATAGTCTCACTTGAAAAGATCCGTCGACTGTCGAGTCAAAATAGCAGAGTTGATTGTTCTGCTGCATGTAACGAAACAACTTACAATTCACCTTGAGCCGAATATGGAATTTCACTATCTCGCTCGCCACATGGACACTGCGCCATCCGCCGCATCCTCCACTTTGAATTACTCGACGCGGTTCTTGGGCTTACTTTCGAGATATTTAACTCAATTACATATGTATTTATTCAATTCTGTTAACACATCCTGCAAAATGGCATTCAGTTAGTGCTGGTCATTAGCATCACTAATCCACGAAAATCTTATGTCACCGCACTGAGTAAAAGTATTTGGTCAGCTCATTTTACCAAAATCTTGAACTGATATGTACTTGGAACAAAACCAACTTCCAACATGTGGGAACCAAGATGGATACCTGATGCTTTGTTTTGCATGCATGCCTATATCGGATTATCGGCAGCTCAGTAATCGATTGGATGACATATTGGATGTTGGTTTCCCTAGCAAAACTAATTGGTGATGAGCAGATATGACTCTCAACCAAGTACGTAGTAATATCCTTGCTAAGTTGCAGCCGTTGGAAACCTTTGTGCCAGCTTCCCTTGCTTAAATGATTTTGTGCCAACAATGAGAGATCGGGAAGAGACTGCATTGTAATCTACAATATCTCCTCGATCAGGATGAGTTGAGATCGGGACTGAGTAGACACTCTTCACCACCTGTGGACTGACGCCAGGATTACATGGAGAAGCCACGGTACATGCTGAAGAAACAATACTCATCTATATTTACACATAGGTCGCGGAGTTCGGCAGTTCGGCCCTTGCTGCCGCGCGGAGACGGATGAGCATGGGAAGACTGGAGAAGATATGGCAGCGATGGATTACGGCCTTGTACCGGCAGGAGATTCTCTTAGATGCGATGTGTGATCTGCAAGCTTCGCGCTTTCGTGTGCCGGTGATGTTCATGTCTATTATCCTGCATCCATGCACAAATCTGCCGTCAGTTGTGCTGCCGCTCGCCGGCTATGATCCTGGATCCATGTACACGCTCTCCGTTACTTAATTGTGCTACGACGGCGATCGATCAATCTGAAAATTTCTGCCCGATCGATGGTATACATTGTTCCTCGCATCCATCAGGGGATAGGATCCTTGAAGTTGCTGGCGATGATGCTTGGGTGCATGATGACGGCACCGACGGTGATCCATCAATCTAAAAATCTCCGGCCGATCGAGATACATCGTGTACCATCTGAACTGCTGGAGCCCCTGGAGGCCAAGCTCCTTCGTGATCCTACGCTCCGTCGTCGACGGTGATCCATCGATCAAAAAATCTCAGGCTGATCGAGATACATCTTGTACGATCCGAAGTGCCAGAACCCTTGGAGGCCGAGCTCCTTCGTGATCCTACGCTCCGTCTTGTGGTCGCGGGAAACATTGGCGTGGTGTCGTCGCCATCAGGTTCCGTCTTTTGATCGCCAGAGACATTGGCGTCGCCGGCCGGCCGCGTTGTCCCACGTACAGCTCGCCTTCGATCGGTCGGCATGCCTTCTGGAGTATTTGCCGTACGTCGTCGTATTTGGTGGTGTCCAGGCGTGCATGTTCTTTCGTTTCTATGATCAGGTATATGTGCTTATATATTACCTGAGGAATATTGAATCCTAGTGTCGGTTTGCTTCGATAGAACCATGTACGTGGTCAAGCCAAACACCTACGGTGTACTTCCTAAACTTAGCCTTTCTCTTTCCAGATTCTTTAACGTGCAGAAGCCGGACATTATCCGCACCTTTTAATTTCCATGCGGAATAACGTGATCTGTCTCTCGTGTTGGTAAATCTCCACCGTTTGTACGTCACGGTTATATGGTGACAAATCTCCACCGTTGATTGTCTTGTGTTTTAATTATATAATAGATACGGCCTAAATTTTCGGGGTGTTACAGGCATAGCACGAGGGAGCGAGGAGCTGCAGCATTTGGAGCAAGAGGATCAAGGCGTGGAGTACACAAGCTGAAGAGGACGCGAGGCAGGAGAGGGAGGCAACGTCCAAGGGCCAGGGAAGCCACCACGCCACACATGGGCAGGCGCCACATCAGGCCTGCGTGCCTTAAGGCTGAACCCAACCCTTTGGGTCAGTTTATATCTAGTTTGGGTCGAACCAGTTTGAGTCCAAGTCAGGTGGGTTGCACAAGGTCGGTACTGTAGCTACAGTAAGACGCTACAGTAGGCCGCATCCCTTTATATGCTAGTCCAGCCGCCATAGATGAGTTTAGACCACGTTAAAATTAAACCCTAGTTTTAGTTGAACAGCGAAAGCTTTCCTCTGAAATTTTACATCTCCAATTCGTATCGATCTGGAGAGTTGAACCTCAATTGAAGTGTGATCTGTTTCTTCCATTGGGAATTAGTAGATTGCAATTATACCGTTTCGTGGTCGACGGCTACGTGCGCAAGTGTGTGAAGTCGTGAATATCCAAAGGGTAGAGAGCTGCTGCATTGGCAACAGGGATCTAGCAAGGAGAGTTCATCGATGACACCAGGTTATCTATCGTCGTTCATCCACCATCGACGTGCTCTACGAGAAGATCGGGCAACCCCATATCAGGAG
Source organism: Poa pratensis (assembly GCA_947311845.1). Lineage (NCBI taxonomy): Eukaryota > Viridiplantae > Streptophyta > Magnoliopsida > Poales > Poaceae > Poa > Poa pratensis. Next base: position 47,161,416 of record CAMZMU010000080.1, on the reverse strand, counting down.
GGCTCTACATCACCATGGCTGCCTCCGGAGTGATGCGTGAGTAGTTCATCCTTGGACTATGGGTCCATGGCAGTAGCTAGATGGTTGTCTCTCCACTTTATGCTATCATATTTAGATCTTGTGAGCTGCCTATCATGATAAAGATCATCTTATTGTAATGCTACATGTTATGTTTGCTGGGATCCGATGAATATTGAATACTATGTCAAGTTGATTATCAATCTATCTTATATGTTATTTATGATCTTGCATGCTTTCCGTTACTAGTAGATGCTTTGGCCAAGTAGATGCTTGTAACTCCAAGATTGAGTATTTATGCTTTATAGTGGGTTCATGCCTCCGGTAATCTGGGAGAGTGACAATAACTTCTAAGATTGTGGATGTGCTGTTGCCACTAGGGATAAAATAACCGATGCTTAGCTTAAGGGTGCGCCGTTAGGTCTAATGCATTTATTTACATTACACACATGACTTAATGCAATTATCCGTTGCTTGCAACTTAATACCAACGGGGAACTCGGTACGACAACCTGGCGGTGGATTATTAGTCATAGACGCTGTCGGATAACGGTCTATGTATTTTGTCGTAATGCCCACATGAATATCATAGTAATCATCATGTCATATATATGCATTGTCATGCGCTCAATATTTTGTCAATTGCCCAGCCGTAATTTGTTCACCCAGCATGTTAGTTATCTTTTATGGAGAGACACCACTAGTGAACTGTAGACCCTGAACCATTCTTTTACACTGATAATACAACCAACTGCAAACATTGTTCCTTTTCATTCTCTGCAATTTACTACTGTTTTCCACACCATACGTTTAATCCTTTGTTTTCAGCAAGCCGGTGAGATTGACAACCTCACTGTTTCGTTGGGGCAAAGTAGTTTGATTGTGTTGTGCGCAGGTTCCACGTCAGCGCGCCACTGACAACCTTCAGAAGTGATTTCTTGCTCTTACTGGTTCGATTAAATCTTGGTTTCATACTGAGGGAAAACTGCTGCTACACTGCATCATACCTTCCTCTTGGGGTCTCCCAACGAACGTGTGATCCACGCAATCAAGCATATTTTCTGGCGCCGTAGCCGGGGAGCAAGAGGATTTCTGCAAGGGGAGTTTCACGCTTCTAATCTCTTTACTTTGTTATTGTCTTGCTTAGTTTATTTTTATTTTGTCTTGTTTGCTTTATTTATCAAAAACACAAAAAAATTAGTTTTCTGCATCTAGTTTATTTCGGTTTGTTATTATGTCTAGTTGTTTACTTGCTATCAATGGCTGGTCTCTCTGAAGCGAAATCTTATTGGCTAAGTGGGTTCACAGAGGAACAATAAAATTATTATAAGGAATACCGCTTATCTCAAAAAGGGAAATATTTATGGGAACAAATAAGTAGATTGAATTATTTTGCTAAAAACTTGTGCTCTACTTATGATGAATCCTACTGCTTTAATGAATCTTTATGTTGTAGAAGGTATAAACATCTCCCTTTCCAATGTGATTATAATGAAACCTTGGCTGCTTATGCTAAAGGAAACTATGACTTTGTTAATCTTGAACAAATTGAAGAATTTTTGTTGTTAAGGGTGCCTATGAAATTGCTGGTTATATTCAAGATGATGATGCTCCTTATAGATCTGATACTTTTTCTATGCTTGGATATTGCCTTGAGTATTATAATGATAATCCTTATATTACTGAATTTCTGGAGGAAAGACATCCTCAAAAAGAAGAGACCATTGTCTTGCAGGAACCTGTAGAAGAAGAAACTACTGCTGAAGAAGAAAGCTCATTGGATGAAAAAGAGGAGGAGAGTGATGAACAAAAGAAGGAAGAATGGATTAGCTACCCATGTGTAACAGCCCGGAGTTTGAGCAACTAAAAACCCGTGTAATTTTTCCACTTTTGTGTTCATTGCATCATGGCATCATGCATCATGTTGTTGCTAGGGAATTGTGCTAGGGAATTGTTGAGGTTGCTAGGGAATTGTGGTTGTTGCTAGGGAATTGTGGAGGTGTGGCACCACTTCAAACCAAATTGCCAATTTTGCTTCAACCAACTTCAAAACAACGAAGGCACTCAATCTTGCAAAATAAAATTACATCGACATCTCCTATTTGTCAAGGAAGTTCCAAGAGCTCCAAAACAATATTTTGCACCTGCTCCAAATTGTTAAAGGAGCAACACTTTTGAATTTAGCAAAATGCCCTATCCAACCTCTCTAAACTAAGGTGGTTCAAAACATTTTATTTGGAGGCGCCAATTTTTGTGGAGCTCCCACATGATATAAAAAGGCTACACAAATTATTTCATAATTTTTTAAAATGTTTTGGTGCCTAAATTAAATCACTGAAGCTGCTGGTTTTAAAAGGTTTTATAATTTAAAAGGGAAAAGGACCTGGTTGTGATGAACTTAAAAGTGCAGGGGGGTTTTTGCAATTTTCGCGTCTTCTTCCTGTAGCCATGGCACTGGCGCCACAGCGCCATGGCCATGCCGTCGCCGTGGCTGTGCAGCACGCCGCGCCGGGCCCCCCTCTGCCTCTCCTCTGCAAGGGAGACACGCCACGATGCCCTGCCCTCACCTGCTCCCCATTCCCGACCTTTTTCTCCCCGTTCCCCTTTTCCTTCTCTGCTCCCCCACCGAGCCGCCATGGCCGCCGTGATGCGCCGCCGCCTCGCCGTTGATTGAAATAGCCCCAAGTAGCGGGAAGGCCACCAATCGCCCCGCCGTGCCGTCCTCTACCTCTCCACCAAGGGAATCGAGCTGGGGCGACCGAAATCGCCGTCGCCATCCCCTACTTCGCCGCCGCCGTCTGGGAGCCGCCGCGGACGAGTTCGTCGCGGTTGTCGCCTCCCCTGCCTCCCCGAGCACGCATGCGACTCTAGGGTGAGCCAATGATCCCCCCGTGCTTCAGTTCCTCCCTTTGCCCTCCGTGTCGCCGGCGTCCGCCCGCTGCCGTGCGTCGCCGTGCTCTTCCGCTAGCTCGGATATTCCGAGCTCAATCCGACCGGATTATCCGAACGAAGCCAGTACGTCGAATTTTTGGTCCTTAGCCAAGTTCTAGTCCATCTCTAGCGAGCGGATTATCCGATTCTGCAAACTTCGGATTTTCCGAATGGTATCAGTACGAGACGACCTTCTTTCCTTAGCCAAAATTTTGGGAGTTGTTCTCAACCGGATATTCCGAGTAGGAATAAACCGGATATTCCGATTTTTGCCCAGCACAAAAGAAAATCTGCTGTTTCATTTTATCTTTCTTCCTATTTTGGTTAAGTGTTAATAATGTGTTGGATTTAAATGATAACCAGGCCTAATTAAAAGAGGAATTAAAATGTTTTAACTTGTAATTCCGTCGGTCTACCATAAAAAGTTGTAATATACCCGAATATCCGGAAATTCTTGAACAAACCTTTTAAATGGTTATCATGTTTATTAAATCGCCAAAAACCCTGCATCTCCCACATGATCATGTCATAGCATCTACAAGTTATATCCTAGGGTCTCGACTACCGTAATCAATAAGTAAGACAATTCATGACCTAAATTCACGGGATACCCGGGATGCGCCCCTCTAAGCACCCGAACTCCGTTTAATCTGAATAGTCGAATCATCCTCCTCCCGGGGATTTAAATTGTCATCTCGTCATATGTCTGCGCATTGCATTTGTTAAGCATATGTGTGGTGATTGAATTGTTTTCTTCCGATGTTTTGTGTTTCGTTAGATCAAGCAGCCGGGGTTACTCCACAATACCCCGAAGAGCCGTACTACCAGCACGTTGATCAAGGCAAGCGTAATCCCCCCTCTGAGCATGTTTTATCCTATTTTCCGCAAATATTTTCTCCACTATAATATTGCATGCGGTTCTAAATGTCAATTTGCTTGGATTAGAGTATCCTATAGTTGCATTAAGATTCCGATGCCAATTACCTGTTTCCCCTCCTATTATCCATAGGATTGTATTGTTGGCCTGAAATACTTAACTATGCAATGTTGATGCTTAGCCATGCTTAGTTAAATGCTTAGCCGTCCGATGGATACTTCATGTTGGAAACAGGTTATTGAAGTGTTCAGATGATGGTGGAGAAATTGTGGTGACAGGTAATAAAATGCTTAAAGGTGGGGATGAGAGGCCACTTCGGTATGGTGGTGTTTTGTCTCACTCTCGCCGCCTAGGTGCGAGTTCTTTACCTCTTGAACCAAGAATGAGCGCGCTTCCTTTCGGTGGGGTATATGGAGCCCTCGTCGACCGACTAACTTGAGCGGGACTAGCCAGGGTCCTCTAGTTCGAGCTTCCATTTGCGCGTGCGTGATGATGGTGGTATGAACTGGGATGAGGATGGTGGTGTCTAGGAAAATGAGTGGCCACGGGGCAGGGTGTTGATGATCCGCTGCTCCGTCCTCACTGATGATCCTGGGTTAGTCTTTAACAAGGTAAAGGTTGTAACCGTTCCCACTCAGCCGGCTTTCCCCGGAAGAGAGCTACGTGTAGGCAATGAGCCGGGCGGTACCGAAGGTAAACACAGTGCACCCTGCAGGGTTAAATCTTTTCGAAAAGCCGTGTCCACGGTTACGGACAACTTGGGAAAGGACGATAAGACCATAGAATAACTTTAATGGAATGATTAAAAACTGGGTACTAGAGGTACCACTCACGAATGCAAGGTGAGCTTCCTCGAGGGTGATTCGGGGAGGTGCCTTTGATGAACAGGTACAATGGTTGATGATGGTTGATGATGAGTAAGGTGATGAAAGAAAGAGTTACTCCTTACCCCTTTTGAAAATATTCTGATTAGTCGATGCCAATGAGTTATGTTTTTCCTAAATAAAATCAGCTTTATGCAAAACAGCCATATAACTTTGAAAGCCTCATCGAGCTAAAGCTCTATTTATAATCTTGCGAGTTCGTCGAACTCAACGTCGTTTGTTTTGTTTCAGAGGAGGACTTCACCGACCTCGAAGGTGGGTTCTTTGTGGACGTCGACGAGTAGTATTGGGTTCCCATGTGGAAGCTTGGGACATCCCGGAACAGCGGGCGCTGTGATGTTTATTTGTAGGCCTCTTAGGCCATATGTTGGATCTTGTTGTTAGAACAACCTAATTCGCTTCCGCATGTTGTAATGTTGGGTCCGTGACCTCTGGTTGTAATTTGCTATCTTTCTCAATTATAAGAGTTGAACTATAATGATTTGTGTCGTAGAGTCTGTGATGTGCCAGTTGTTCCACAAGTCTTGATCTCTCTATTATGCTTTGATAGTGTGCCTGCTGGTATCGGATAACCGGAGACACAGTATCACTGTATAGCAGTCGGGTCGGGGCGCCACACCATGCCTACCTTCTAATGAGAGTAACTCTTTACCTCTTACATTATTTGATCACCCTCCATCCTTATCAAAAGAGGATGAATGTTATGTTCCTGTGGATTCTCTTGAAATATTCCCTATGAGTAAAACTTGTGGAAATGAGTATGCTACTGTTATTTATGATAATCCATGCTATTTTGATAAATCTTATGATAATCCTTTATTTGTGCGTAATTTTGAAATGCATGGTAATGAAAAAGTTTGATTAGAAAATGTTTATGATAAAGCTCTAGATGATGGTCCTATATTGCTTGATAATATTATGTATTCTACTAATGAAAATGGGATAGGAGAGGTCTTGAATTTATCTAGATGGAGTCCCATACCTCTTGAGAATGATCAATCATCTTGTTATAAAATGGTTAAAAGTGTGTTTGAAAGTTTTAATCCCACTATTTTGGAGCTTGATAAAAAGTATGTGTTTGTAGATCATGAAAAGCATGCTTTATGTGATAGTTATATTGTTGAGTTTGTTCATGATGCTACTGAAAATTATTATGAGAGAGGAAAATATGATTGTAGAAATTTTCATGGTACTAAAACACCTCTCTATATGCTGAAAGTTTTGAAGTTGTTCTTGTTTTACCTTCCTATGCTTGTTACTTTGTTCTTTATGAATTTATTTGCTTACAAGGCTCCTATGCATAGCAAGAGTGTTAGATTTAAACATGTTTTATATATGCTTCTTGATGCTCTCTTTTATGTTTCAACTCTTATCCATATGTGAGCATCATAAAAATTACTATGCCTAGCTAAAAGGCTTTAAAGAAAAGCGCTTATGGGGACAACCCATTACTTTATTTCTGCAATTTTTCTTTTCTTTTTGAGTCAAGGAGTTGTTTACTTCTGTAACAATTCTTTGTATCTTTATTTTATCGCATTGTTGTGCCAAGTATTGCCTCTAATAGGAAGATGATGCTAGATTTGGATTTCTGCGCAGGAACAGATTTCTGCTGTTCACCGTTTTAATTCTCTAAAATCACAGAAAAATTATTTAAATCTGCAATTTTTGTGCGTGATCCTCAGATGTGTACGCATCTTTCGTTAGTTTAAAGTTTTTCGATCTGAGCAACGTAAGTGCCTCGAAAAAATTCGTCTTTGCGGACTGTTCTGTTTAGACAGATTCTGTCTTTTATTTTTCGCATTCTCTCTTTTACTAGTGTTGAGTGGAATTCTTTTTAGGGTGAAGAGCTTCACATAACATCAGTGGCAGTAGCTAATGTTAAAAGTAACGGTCATGTTTGTGTCCTTATAGAACATGTGAGTTTTTGATTGTGCACTAACCCTCTAATGAGAATTACTTTGAGTTTGGTGTGGCGGAAGTTTTCAAGGGTCAAGAGAGAAGGATGATATAATGTGATCAAGAAGAGTGAAGAGCTTAAGCTTGGGGATGCTCCCATGGATCACCCCAGCATATTTCAAGAAGACTCAAGCGTCTAAGCTTGGGGATGCCCAAGGCATCCCCTTCTTCATCAGCAACTTATCAGGTCATCTCTAGTGAAACTATATTTTAATTCTTTCACATCATATGTGCTTTACTTGGAGCGTCTGTGTGCTTTTATTTTCAGTATTTTATTTTTCTTATGGTCAACTTGATTGGACCCCAGCATTCTTGATTGGGAGAGAGACACGCTCCGCTTTTTCATATGAATACTCCTATTCTTCACTTATACTTGTTGAGTATTCTTATCTAGCTATTGCTATGCTTTTAGCTCCTGTTTTGCATGCATCTCTTATTCAGAGCTGTTAGTTCTTTTAAAGAAAGTACTCTCTTGCTTCACTTATAATTGTTTGGAGAGTTTATGTTGAAATAAATTGATTGGTGTTTGGTTGGAACAGAAAATGTTGCATGTGGTAGATGGTATAATGGAAAAAGCTTACATATTCTTGTAGATCATTGTATTGGATAATTTGATACTTGTCAATTGTTTTGAGTTATCAAGTAGTTCATGTTTAAGCTTTTGTATCATGTAGTTAAAACCTATTAATAAAAACTACCGTAAAACTCGTTGAAATTTTCTAGTAAAAGGGTTTGGTTAACAAGGAAACAGTGTAGAGTCTTATAATGCTTGCAATATGTTTTCATATAAGCCTTGCTGTGTCGGTTGATATCCTGTGTTTGCTTCAAATAACCTTGCTAGCCTAAACTCTGTACTGAGAGGGAATGCTTCTCGTGCATCCAAAACCTTGAGCCAAAATCCATGCCATCTGTGTCCACCATAACTACCTATATGTGGTATTTCTTGCCATTCCAAGTAAATTTTTCATGTGCTACCTTTAAACTATTCAAAAATTATTACTCCTATTTTGTGTCAATGTTTACCAAGCTCATGAGGACGGGGTGGATGTCTTTATGTCAACTGTCAAACAGACTTTACCACCGGACTAGCGGCATATACATCCGCTTATCCATTAATTTTGCAAAAAGAGCTGGCAAATGGGGTGCCCAGTCCCAATTAATTACAACTTTAACCGCTTAATTCTCTTCACATTTTTGCCCTGATTTATCAGTCAAGCAATGACAAACAGTGAAATATCTGCATGTGTAAACAAAAGAGAAAGAGGGATGATCTGCCTTGCTGGTAGAAATAACGTCCTTCATGGGAGCCGCTCTTAAAAGTCTGGTTGGCAGGGGTCATATTGTACTTTCCATTTTCTGATTTGTTGACAATTAACAAACACCTCTCAAAACTTATTTTTACTCTCTATATGATTTCAAAAACTTAAAAAGCTCTAGCACATGATTTAATCCCTGCTTCCCTCTGCGAAGGGCCTTTCTTTTACTTTTATGTTGAGTCAGTTTTCCTACTTCTTTCTAACTTAGAAGCAAACACTAGTGTCAACTTTGGTGCAACAATTTTTATATGCTCGTATATTGCACTTATTATATGCTTTGTGTTGACAAATATCCATGAGATATATGTTGAAAGTTGAAAGCAATTGCTGAAACTTAAATCTTCCTTTGTGTTGGTTAAATACCTTTTACTTAGAATCTATTGCTTTATGAGTTAACTCTTATGCAAAACTCTTTGATGCTTGTCTCGAAAGTACTATTCATGAAAAGTTTTTGCTTATATGATTCAGTTGTTTGCTCATTATCTACTTGCTAGCAAACTATAGACCATTGACCTGGATCACTTCATTCATAACATGTGCTTTACAGTATTATTTGATCAAGATTATGATTGTAGCATGTCACCTCAGAAATTATTTTGTTTTTATCGTTTTACCTACTCGAGGACGAGTAGAACTAAGCTTGGGGATGCTTGATACGTCTCAAACGTATCTATAATTTCTGATGTTCCATGTTGATATTATACCAATTGTTACATGTTTTATATACACTTCATAGCATTTTTATGCATTTTCTGGGACTAACCTATTAACAAGATGCCACAGTGCCAGTTCCTGTTTTCTGCTATTTTTGTATTCCAGAAAAGCTAGTCTGGAAATATTCTCGGAATTGGATGAAACGAAGACGGATCCAGAGGAGAGACGGAGGAGGGCCACGTGGCACCCACACCATGGGGCCGCGCGGGCCCCCTGCCGCGCGTGGGTGGTGTGGGGCCCTCGTGGCTCCGCAGCCGCCGCCCTTTCGCCTATTTATTCTTCCCGACGCGAAAACCCTAAATACCCGAGCCATTATCCACGAAAAGTTCCAGAGACGCCGCCATCGTCAACCCTAGCTCGGGAGGGTTCAGAAGCTCTTCCCGGCACCCTGCCGAGAGGGGAATCATCACCGGAGGGCTCTACATCACCATGCCTGCCTCCGGAGTGATGCGTGAGTAGTTCATCCTTGGACTACGGGTCCATGGCAGTAGCTAGATGGTTGTCTCTCCACTTTATGCTATCATGTTTAGATCTTGTGAGCTGCCTATCATGATCAAGATCATCTTATTGTAATGCTACATGTTGTGTTTGCTGGGATCCGATGAATATTGAATACTATGTCAAGTTGATTATCAATCTATCTTATATGTTATTTATGATCTTGCATGCTTTCCGTTACTAGTAGATGCTTTGGCCAAGTAGATGCTTGTAACTCCAAGAGTGAGTATTTATGCTAGATAGTGGGTTCATGCCTCCGGTAATCTGGGAGAGTGACAATAACTTCTAAGATTGTGGATGTGTTGTTGCCACTAGGGATAAAATAACCGATGCTTAGCTTAAGGGTGCGCCGTTAGGTCTAATGCATTTGTTTACATTACGCACATTACTTAATGCAATTATCCGTTGCTTGCAACATAATACCAACGAGGAACTCGGTATGACAACCTGGCGGTGGATTATTAGTCATAGACGCTGTTGGATAACGGTCTATATATTTTGTCGTAATGCCCACATGAATATCATAGTAATCATCATGTCATATATATGCATTGTCATGCAATCAAAAATTTTTCAATTGCCCAGCTGTAATTTGTTCACCCAGCATGTTAGTTATCTTTTATGGAGAGACACCACTAGTGAACTGTGGACCCCGGTCCATTCTTTTACACTGATAATACAACCAACTGCAAACATTGTTCCTTTTCATTCTCTGCAATTTACTACTGTTTTCCACACCATACGTTTAATCCTTTGTTTTCTGCAAGCCGGTGAGATTGACAACCTCACTGTTTCATTGGGGCAAAGTAGTTTGATTGTGTTGTGTGCAGGTTCCACGTCAGCGCGCCACTGACAACCTTTAGAATTGATTTCTTGCTCCTACTGGTTCGATTAAACCTTGGTTTCATACTGAGGGAAAACTGCTGCTACACTGTATCATACCTTCCTCTTGGGGTCTCCCAACGAACGTGTGATCCACGCAATCAAACGCTGGTGAGAAAGAACATAGAGAAAAAGGGCTAAAGCGGTGTTTGCCGAGAAGTGATGAAAAGGAACGTGAACACATCAGGCGAGCTATAGAGGAGTCTATCTATTCTTTTCGTCAGCAAGCTGAGGCGCGAGCTCTTTATGAGGTTAACCAAAGGGCGATCAATGAATTACTGGGACCGGCTGGAGATACAGAAGCTAGAGTAATAAAGATTGGAGCTTCTACTTTTGAGTCGTCTCATGTCTTCTCTGCGAAGGGTAAAGAAGTCATTGTTCTATCGTCGGACGATGAGGACGATGATTACTTTTACCGTTAATCGTGTTGTGTGTGTGTAATGCGTGAACACTTTTACGTTTAAGACATTATGTTTTTTAGGGTTTAAGTTTTTCTTGTGTCATTGGGTCTGGATAGACTGCATTTTTGTTTTTTGCTTATTACTGCTGAGCTTTGTATGCCTTCTTTTGGGAGCTTCCAGGAGTCGTGCGCACGCCCTGTCGGAGTCATCCTCGCGGGGATCGTTCTCTCGCGCTGTGTTTTTTTGCTGCGATGTTATGGTGGTTATGCTCCGAGGCGACTGTTAGCAAAGTCTTTAAGGAATTCTTGTTTGAGTACGACAATGTCTATCAAAATATTTATGTGGTATTAGCATATCAACCAATGAATGAATTTAGCATCAAGACTGCCATGCTGAGATGATACCAGTGTTTCGTTCGAGATTATTCCCCGGTTAGATACCCCCGTTAATATGAATGGTCTTCTCACGTGCATCTAGAAAGCAGTCAGTTCGTGGAGCCACCTATAAATACTGGTCACATCCACACGTGTTCCATATATATGGTGATCTGCTCCTGCTTGGCATCGTTATCCTTTCATGGCAGCTATGTCTCGGTAGGATGAAAGATACCTACCCATAAGGATAGGAAAAATGGTTATATCGATGCGCACATGTTAGGGATATTAAATATTTGTGAATGTTGTTATAGTGTGAGTCGTCGTCTGCCTAGCTCTGCGTGCCGGCGGCTCTGAAATATGTGTTATGGCTACCGCTATTGTGGGTTATAATGGGTTTAGACCTATAGTCAATGTGATTGAAAAATTGGGCCATTGTGGCTAAGTTGGTTGTAATTTTGTAGTTGTTCGTATTGATTGATGACCTGGTCGGCCTAGCGCGGCGTGCCGCCGCGCCGGTTTTTGCTAGTATTACATAACAAAATTATGGATGTGGGTAAAAAAAACCCTTCAAAACGGATAAAGGGTACGTGTCCCGAGACTGATCACTAATGTGAAAACCCTCATTTCAATGGAGGAAATAACGGTCATCGATGAGGTCTTTTTATTAGAAACGGTCATCCAAAATGTTCTGTTTTGTTAAGCTGGAGCTCATCGGTAACGGTTACATTGGTTCCACTCGTTTACACTGACTTTTTTTTCGCATGTCTACAACAGGAATGTAGATGTGATGACACATGAAAAACCTGACAACAAATAGCACTAAAACTGCAACATATCCATAACATAGAATAATGTCTTAATTACATCTATACCATAATATTCACAATATCTAACAAATTATATTTCTACCGTAATGTCTAACACCCACCGACAGCCTTCTTCTCCATTCCCGTCTCCATAAACACCTCCTACACGTGACCTACGAATAGGAGGTACAAAACAACCGACGAAGGCCAGATATGCCCGCCGACAGCCTTCTTCTCCATTCCCGTCTCCCTAGACACCTCCTGAAAGAGCATTTCTTTATCCCTTGTGTTTTGTGTGTTAGTTAACAACACTAGTGAAGTTTTAATTAAGTGTTAAGTGATGCTGGTTTTAGTTATATATTGTACATGTGCATCGTCACCAAAAAGAAGGAAGAAAAGAGCTTGCAAACTTTCTGGAATTCACCGGAATATCCGGTCTTCCCTAGACCGGAATATCCGGTCCAGAAGAAATGACGAAGAATTCTGCTAAGGACTAAACGCCGAAGCTTCTGGGGTTCATCGGAATATCTGGTATTTCTTATACCATAATATCCGGTCCAGAAGAAATGTCGAAGATTTCTGCTAAGGACTAAAGGCTAAACTTTCTGGAGTTCACCGAAGATTTCAGCCGGAACTTTCTACCTGGATCGGAATATCCGGGGACTGGAATATCCGGTCATCACTTATACCGGAATATCTGGTCCCTTTTCTTCTTCAACGGGCAGAAAACTGGGAGGGGTATAAATACCCCTCCACCTACCTCCAGCCAGCTAGCTCGCCCCAAATTGAAGTTCACCATTATTGCAAGCTCAAGAATCACTAGATCTCCCAATCCCTCCACCCAAACTCATTGATCTTTGGAGGATTAAAGGAGAAGGCCTGGATCTACTACTTCACCAAAGCATTCTTCATTTCCCCCTCATTCACTTGAGGGATTTGAGCCTAGGGTTTCCACTAGGAAAACCTAGGCATCTTGTTGTACTCACTTGCTTGTTACTTTTGTGTAGCAGGTGTTGTGGTGCTTAGGAGCCCCCAATCCTTTTGTGGGTTGAGCCTCAAGTTTGTTGTAAGGGCTTCGGATTCCGTCTTGAATGATTCCGATAGTGGAAGGTGAACCGAGCTTTTGGGCAAGATTCATCGAAGAATAGGGTGAGGCCATTTGTGGTGCTTGAGTTTGAAACTCACACCCCTCAACCGAGACGTACTCCCATAAAAAGGAGGAACTCGGGAATACATCCCTGTCTCCGTGTGCTTCCCGTTTGGTTACTCCTTACTCGCTAGTTCTTACTTGTATCGTGCTTAGTCTAGTGTTAACTTGTCATATAAGTAAATTCACCGTAGTTGCATATCTAGAGAATTTACCTTTGTGCCAAGCCTAATCTCGAAAAAGAGCTAAAAATTGAGTAGCACCTATTCACCCCCCCCCCTCTAGGTGGCCATACCGATCCTGCCGCGGGTAGATGGATGATGGTGGAAGATAACTTGTGAGATTCTGACGAACTCTCCGGCTGCTCCCCCGTTGCCAATGCAACAACTCTTCAACCCAACGGATATTCACAACGCCTCACACTGCTGCAACGTAGCCGCCGACCACGAAGCGGTTTCTACAATCTACTAATTCCAAGTGGAACAACGGATCACACTCAAACTTTGGTAGCAATAACCTCCAGATCGCAACAAAGTGGAGGGGATGAACTCCTGATCGAAACAAAGAGGAATTCTGATAGATGAATGCTTAGCAATCCAATCTAGGGTTTTAATCAAAACGTGGTCTGAGCCTAAAAGCCACGAATTACAAGCCTATATAAAGGCTGCTGGACGTCCAACATAGGGTTGGACCGAAATCAATCTTATCTCTAACTTTCCTAACTTGAAAGGACTCTATTTGGAATCTGGCAGAAACGACCATCGACTTGTTTTGACCACGCAGCCTTTTCCGTCGTGAAACAGGTAGGTGCGGCCCTACCCATTGGAAAGCCCTTGTAATTATCTTTCCAACAAGTGCTTATTTGCCTTATTTGGAGTCCGTATGAGTAAACCGTGCTTGTTTCAAATTCGGTACTTCTGTCTGTCCGAACCGAATCTGAACCAATCTTTAATCCGAATTGGAGATGATCTTTCCATGTTTGCACCATCCCTCCTTTGTGTGATGGCTCCACTTCCTCCCTCGCCTCCCTCGTGCTAGCCACCTCGATGGTTGTCAACGATCTCCATTCCTTGCGCTCATCTTCTTCTCCATGCGCCATGCTCTCCATTAACTCACACCTAATGAAACATAAATACAATATCTTAGGTAGTATAACATTCTTATAAATCAAATTATCATGTCTAACTAGGAATGAGTTCACCTTATAATAATCATCGGTTAGATTCAATATTTCCTTCCAGTTCAAACATGGACAAGCATCATAATTCATGTATATATCCTCATCATCCTCCCTTTCTTCAAGAAAAGCCGTCCGCGGCTTTGGGTAAGCTGAAAGTGGAAGAAACAAAAAGAACAACGTGTACGCGGAGTATATGTATATATAACATTGTTGATCAGTTTTGTTGACATGACTAGTATATCCAAAAATCAGAATGCATCTCAAATTGCAAGTATAGAACACAGAAGTCTCGGATTGGTACAAACCATATCTCAGAAATTCGCAACTAAAATTGCAGGTATAAGTGAAGTTCATAGAATCATGATCAAAATGATAAACACATATGTATAAAATCTTATTATTCAGTATTAAATCCAGTGTCCTCACAGAAGATCGATGATCAAATTTCATGCTATCATGGTAAAACCAACGCAACATATGCAAATCAAAAGATGTTGGATACCATGCTTCAACTGCGTTACTCTGATATTTAGAACAAAGTAATGACCATGCAGTAGCACAATTAGGTATATGGCCATGATCATTAATCCCGGTATTAAAGATGCAACTCAATTTGCAGATATAAGTGAAGTATAATTCAGTTTGGGACAAACACAACGTATGTGCATAATCATATTCAAATCTAGCAAGACCAGAACAGTCCAACAAAGGTGATACTACTTTTGTTCGCTTTAATACATCAACTAAACAATAATGCATCATATTATCATGAGAACTAGCTGGGTGGCCAGCGCATTTGCGCGGCTAGAATTTCTCTATATCATACTTGCTATGGTTTCTTTTGTCGTTTGTACATTGTACATTTTGGTCATGTTGCATCGACACTGGTCCTCTCCTCCATCATACACCTCACATTCTCAGGAAGGAAATAGAATTTCTAATGATATTTTATTTTTAATCAACATTCAGTTTTAAGGTGGGCTTATTTTATAAATTCTGATGTAGCCCAACCTACGGCTCCTACAATAAGTGGCCCAATGACAATAGCAAGAGTCAAAGCCCTCCATGATAAGGTGAATTCACTCCTATCTATGTGTGATCTCGACACTCCTTTGAATGGGTTGCAACTTCATTCGGATACTCTGCGCATACTCAGGAACCACCTTGACGACGACCCACAATGGAGTGGAGAATATGACCAAGAGAAGACCCAAGAAGATGGACAAGAGAGAAGCCAAGAAGAAGATGATGAATCCCAAACTGCATCAGCCGGTACTACTGGACACGACCCGGTACTACCGCCGCCGTCTGACGTGTCACCTGAAGGAGCGACTGCCCGCACCGGTACTACCGCGTCTCACCGCCCCGGTACTACCGCCACATGCCGACGCGGTACTACCGTGCCCACTACCGCGTCCACTACCGCATCTCCCAGGGGCTACTGGACTCGCGGCTGATCTTTCCCGGTAGTACCGCCCCAGAGCCCGGTACTACTCCCTTGCCGGTACTACCGCGCCAAGCCCGGTACTACCGGCGTGGGCGAGGCTGCGTGCTGAAAAGGCTCTCGTGCCTTGTAATCTTATCCTCTTTTCGGATCTAGACTATAAATAGGACGTCCTCTTCCGAGGGTTAGGGTTAGACTATGATTTGGGATTAGAGTAGAGTCTTGCTCCTTCTTCTCAAAGTGGTCCTTTCCTCCTATGGAGATGAATCAAGGCCTCCCCTTGTGGAGATGAACCAAGACCTCCCCTAGTGGAGAAGATCCCCCTTCGTGGATACCAAGGCCTCCTCTTGTAGTTTGCTTCTTGCTAATCTTCCCTCTTGTAGTGGCCAGATTGGATTGGTTTGGATTGACCAATTGGACAAACAATCCTAAGAGTAAGGTGTGCTTGGGAGAGGAGAATTGGGGGCTACCCTTGGGGCTTGTTACCAGTTGAATCTTGCTGAGTTGCTACTTGCTAGTTATCCTTGATTTGGTGTTTTCCCCTCTTTGTGTTCTTGAGTTCATCCCTTGTTCTTCGTGTTCATCGATCTCTCCGCCCAAATCCGTGAAAATCGGGACCAACCTACATCATATGGTATCAGAGCTCTAGGTTGCCACGGATTTGATTTGTGTTTCCACCAAAATCCACCAAAATTTTATTTGTTTTTGAGAAATTCGAAAATTTCCACCAAAAATAGCCTTTCCTTGATTCGAGCCGATCTGTCGATTTGTTGCGTTTTTGGTAGTTTTTGTCCATGGATCTATTGCTTTAGGACCCCCTCCACCTTTGTTTGCGTTCCCTAGCCTCAATTTTGCCATTTTCCCACGAATTTGAGGATTTTTCGATTCCAATTTCCGCCCAAAATTGAAAGTCAAACTTCAGAAATCGGGCAGGTCGGAACTACCGGGCCCTAGCCGGTACTACAGGGTTTTCAAAATTTGGCCGAAATTTTTTCTTCCTTATTTTCATTTTGGCATTTCCTCTTTGGTTTGAGTCCTTTCTTGGTATGCCCTACGTCTACGACATCGACAAGCTTCCGCAGCAACGCATCATCAATGCCAAGCGACGACGCCACCAAGGACTCGACATTTCCCCATCATCATAATCCGTTGTGAGCCCTTTTTCCTTTCGTGTACCTTGACCTATCGGACTAGCTCTTTGATATTGCGGGGCATTGCACTTGTTCGATTGATTGTCTTAAAGTATTGGCGAGTGTGTATCGTTAGAGATCTTGGCACTAGCAAAAGAGAAGGAATCATCGTCAAAAAGCAAAAATAAAAAAAAAAAAGAGAAAAGAAAAGAACATGAGTAGTGCCAAGTATCATCTCTTATAGGTTGCGACAAAGCTTATACCGCCAAAGTGAGTGTGAGTGTTTAACACTTGTGCAAATCCGTTGCCCACCCAAAAAGCAATTGAGCTAGCGTCCCTCTAGTGTTGGTGTGACATTTGAGCACGTAGTCTTCGTTAGGTTGTCTATCTTCGAGTGCTCGCCCTTTGGTCGCCCAACCCCATCATTCGCTTTTGTGTGTGTTTCTTCATCCACTAGTAGGAAAACCCAATTCTATGAAAGCTTATTCTGTGGCGCACCTTATAGCCGTGCGCCACAGAATAAGGCTATTCTGTGGCGCACCTTCGGTGCGCCACAGAATAAGCGCGGGCCCCACACCAACGAACGGGTCTGCCACTTTTGACCTTATTCTGTGGCGCACTGGGTCAGGTGCGCCACAGAATAGGTTTATTCTGTGGCGCACCTGCATGCATGCGCCACAGAATAAGGTGCTCTGGCCCCACAAATAATTGGGGGGAACTATTCTGTGGCGCACCTGACCCAGTGCGCCACAGAATTAGAGTATTCTGTGGCGCACCAGTTAGGGGTGCGCCACAGAATAAATGTACCAGATATTTTATAAGGCCATCTCCACCCACTTTCCCCTACCCATTTCTCATTTCCTCTTCTTCCTCCTCTCCTCCCAACTCGTGGTGCTCCTCCTTCCCATCCATTTTTGACCATATATTTCTCCTTTTTTTTTAGTTAAACTTATTTTGGTTGATAGACTCCTCCATACATAGTCTCCTTTCTCCCATCTTCTATTTTGGATCAAATCTACAAGGTGAGAAAGGTTATTGTGCTTTGACCATCTTGTTGGAAATGTTTGGAGGTACCTTGAGAGACCCTTGAGATTGCCGGAACGTCGATTAACTTCCGTTCCGGCAACTTCGGGTACTCCATATGTCCCTTTTTTAGCAAAGGTCATGCCGGATTTTTTCGTGAAATTTGGCATGACTTTGTTAAAAATAGGACATGTGAGGTATTAATTGTGCTTGTGCTTCCGACCATCGTGTCGTTGAGATGCCGGACTTAGATGTGTTGTGTGTGTTTGTGTGTGCATGCATGTTGCGGCTCTAATTAAGTTATGTACTCTCGTTTCTTCTCTATGTATAGCGCGTAGTCAACCATGGTCATAATGATGAGCTCCAGTCAAATCAGAACATACAAGGACCAAGCGAAGGCGGACATGATTCGGTCCAACGGGAGGCAGATAAGATGTCCGTGTCGAAAATGCAAACATGAGAGGTGGATACACCCTGATTCTGGATTATTGGAGGAGCACCTGCTCAGGCACGGTTTCATGCCGGAACAAGCCAAACAAGATCATCGTCATGACGAAGGAGATGCCCGCGGCGGACAAGATGATCATGACGAAGGAGATGCCCGCGGCGGACAAGATGATGACGAAGGAGATGCCGGTGACGGACAAGATCATCATGATGACGAAGGAGATGCCGGCGGACATGATCATCATGACGAAGGAGACGAGCATACCCCGCTAAGTTTGGGCTTGCATGATGCTCATTTTCAAGAACTGCTTCTCAGTCAGACGAGCAACGACAGAGAGAAAGCCAAGCTAGCGCAAATGGGGATAGACGGGATCACTCCGTTGTATCCTGGGTGCCGGCCTCAGGATACGCGCTTGCAAGTAACGCTTAATGCTATGGAGATGAAGTCGGGAAACAGTTGGACCGACAAGAGCTTCAACCAGAACCTGAAATTCTGGCACGATATTCTCCCCGAGGGTAACACATTACCAACTACTATCGAGGAGGCCAAGAAAGTCCTGTGCCCTCTTGACCTACCGCACGAGAGATACCACGCCTGCATCAATGATTGCGTAATTTATCGGGGCGATTACGAGGACTTGACCAAATGTCCGGTGTGCGGTCACGGACGGTACAAGAGTGGAAAGAAGAAAAATCCTCGAAAAGTGGTATGGTACTTTCCTATCACTCCCCGTCTTCAGCGGTGGTTCGTGGATCCTAAGGAAGCAAAGCTCATGCAATGGCACGCGGAAAGGGAGAAGCCCGCAGAAGATCCGGAGAAGGGCACCATCCTGACACACCCTGCAGACGCTATCAATTGGCAAGCATTGGACATCGCCTTCGAAGATTTTGGGCGCGACGCAAGGAACGTCAGGCTGGGTATGTGCACAGATGGAATGAATCCGTTCTTCAATGGCACACATAGCACCTGGCCCGTGTTTGTATGGCCTTACAACCTTCCCCCGTGGCTGTGCACGAAGTCAAAGTACATACACATGAGTATGCTTATTCAGGGTCCGAAACAACCAGGTGTCGACATACATCTGTATTTCGAGCTGTTGAAAGAGGAGTTAGAAACGTTATGGAAGACGCCTGTCCGTACGTGGGACGCCTACACTAAAGAATATTTCAATATGAGCGCCGCGTTGCTCACGACGGTGCAGGACTATCCTGGAATGTCGTCTGTATCGGCCCAGGTGGGCCACGGATTCTGTGGATGTATCAGGTGCATGGATGAGACCCCGCATATCCAGCTACCAAGAATACAAGGGTCTTCGAAAACCGTGTACCCAGGGGCTCGAAGGTGGCTTCGCATGGACCACCCGTGGAGAAAACGCGGGGATTTGTTCGATGGTCAAGAAGAAAGAGAAACAAAACCGATCCCGAGGACCGGCATAGAAATTGATGAGCTTTTGACAAATTGGGAGGAGTGCCCTGCGCCGGGAAAGAAGCGACCGAGGGTAAAACCGCTGCTGGGTGTATGGAAAGCGAGGTGTGCTTTCCATGACTTGGAGTACTGGAAGGTCCTCCACACGCCCCATAGCCTCGATGTAATGCACATTACGAAGAATGTTACCGAGGCTGTTCTTGGCACTCTTTCAAACATGCCGGAAAAGACCAAGGATGGGAAGAAAGCACGATACGATCTGAAATGGCTTGGCATCAAGAAAGATATTCACGGCCCCGATAGTGATGATGATGATGATAATGATGACCAGACGGAAGGGACTCAAGGTCGCCGCAAAAGGAGGAAGAAGAGCGCGGTTGTGCTTCCACCTACCTGCTTCACTATGAGTCCGGAGGAGCTCAAGCAGTTCTACAAGTGCCTCTTAGGAGTCAAATTTCCTTACGGTTACGCGGGGAAGACAAGCAGATATCTGGACGAAACAAAGAAGAGGTTCAGCGGGATGAAGTCTCACGATTGTCATGTGCTTATGACGCAGATAATTCCCGTTGCGATCCGAGGGATAATGGACGAGCACGTCCGTGATACGCTGTCTGCACTTTGCAACTTTTTTGATGTCATCAACCGTAAGTCGATCGGCGTGAGGCAGCTCCAGAAGATACAGGATGAGATCGTGGGGATACTATGCGAGCTCGAGATTTACTTCCCGCCCGCGTTCTTTGACATCTGCGTGCATCTCCTTCTCCACGTCGTTGATGACATACTGAAGCTCGGTCCGACGTTCCTGCACTACATGATGCCGTTCGAAAGGCAGAACGGTGTCATCAAAGGATTCGTTCGCAACAGGGCCCGTCCAGACGCAAGCATGGCCAAGGGCTTTCTGACCAAAGAGTGCATCACCTTCTGCCAGAGTTATCTAAGCACCGAGAACGAGGATGTTGGTCTGGCCACCAGGCCGCACGTCGGCAGGCTCGCTGGTTTTGGTCACCGTGAGGGCTACCGCTCACTCCCTGTCTTGATTGATGGTCGACACGTCGACTTCGATAGGGCTCACCGGGTCGCGCTACAACACTTAGAATTGATCGAACCTTGGGTGGAAGAGCACAGAAGCATAATCGAGAAGAACTACATCGACCTGGGCCGGCCGAGGAAGAACGGAGACGTAACCAGAGAGCACAACTCCAGCTTCACGCGTTGGTTCAGGGAAAAACAACTGTCCGAATCACGGGTCAGAAAGCCAAGTACGGAAGATGAAAAACTCATATTCTCCATATCACAGGGCCCCGCGCAGAACGTGAAGACCTATCAGACGTACGACATCAATGCTTACAGATTCTGCACCGAGGAAAAGGACAGGAGTAGCGAATATCAAAACTCAGGAGTAACTATGCTATCCTACGCCGATGACGAGGCTACCGTCAAACAAAGATACTTCGGAAGGATAGAGGAGATATGGGATCTCAACTACTGTGGAGAGTCGGTGCCAATGTTCCGTGTGAGATGGGCCAAGAACGTCGAAAAAGAAGGCCGGTATTTCACCACCATGGTTATACCCGAAGCCAACTCGAAGAAAGCCTCCGCGAAAAATGAGCCATGGGTACTCGCTAGCCAAGTCGATCAATGCTTCTTCATTACCGACCCGTCAAAGCCTAACCGTGTTGTCGTGAGGAGGGGCAAGAGGAGCATCATCGGAATGGAAGGAGACGCCAATGAGGAGGACCTGGACGGCGATCCGAAGATCGAGGAGGAATTCGACAACTACTTCGACATGCCTACTACTAATTCTAAAGAAAAAAGGAAGACCTCCCTACCTACCAAAGGTTGTCCGTTCACGCGAAGAAGTCTCAAGGTGACCGGCCTAAGCTATTCAACCGCCAAGAAGGGAAAGAAGAAATGCTAGTTTGGGGCCGGCCGGGACGAAGATCGAAAACTTTTTTGTGTATTATATATAATTTGTTTTGTATGAGAGACAAGCATATGGTCTATGTAATTTGATATATATGGCACAGTTTCAATATTTGTATTAACTGTTTTTTTATTAACATGTGTGTAAAAACAGAAAATTTAAATAAAAAACCAACTATTAACTGTTTTTTTATTAACATGTGTGTAAAAACAGAAAATTTAAATAAAAAAACCAACTATTCTGTGGCGCACCCCTTCTCGGGTGCGCCACAGAATAAGCTATTTCTGTGGCGCACCGAGCCAGGGTGCGCCACAGAAAGGTGAGAATTCTGTGGCGCACCGCAGAGAGGGTGCGCCACAGAAATTTGTCGCCCACACTTACATGTGGGCCAGGGTGCGCCGCGGCCTCCACACTCGCGTTCGAAAACAACTCCCCACACACTCGCGCGCGCTCCGGCCGGCCGTTCTCGCCGTCCTCGCCGTCGCCGTCGACGCGCGCTCCGGCCGCCCTCGCCGTCCTCGCCGTCGACGTCACCCTCGACGTCCTCGCCGCCTCCCTCCCCCCTCGCCGTCTCTCCGTCGCGCGGTGCCGGCCGCAGGACGCCGCCGTGCAGGACCTCGACGCCGCCGGCTGCAGGACCTCCACGACACGTTGGCTGCAGGACCTCGACGCCGGCTGCCCCTCCACGACATCGCCGCCCTCTCCCCTCCCTCCCCTCCCCGAGGTGCTTCCCCTTTCCCCCTCCTCCCTCCCCTACCGAACTCCTGCAGCCAAGGTGTTTGTAAAAATTCCAAAGAGAAATTTTAGTTCCTGTTTTTGATTCTGTTGTTGATTGCTAGTAGCCTTGCTGCGAATTGCTTTTAGTGCTGGTTGATGTTAGTTGAGATGAAAAAATTGAGATGAAAAAATTGTTAGTGCATATGCAGTAGCAAATTTGCTAAGTGTTAAATAGGTTAGTGCTAGCTAGGTTAGTTTAGTTGCTGTTAGGTTAGTTGCTTGTTGTGACAGGGAGCTCAGATCCTTGTTTGTTTGATGTTTTGCTTAAGGGAACTCTCTGGATAGAATTGTTAGTGAAACTAGTGTTTCTGCCACTTTTAGGATTAAGTTAGGATTAAGTTAATTAGTTGCTGCCCACTTTGTGTTAGTTGCTGCTAAGTATTTGTGTTGCTGCCCACTTTGTGTTAGTTGCTGCTAAGTATTTGTGTTGCTTGGTGTTAATTTATTGCAACCTTGCTTTAACGAGTCGGATGAAACCCTGTAGCAACCTTGCTTAAGTCGACCATCCTTCATTGGATAGCATTTTGGGTTAGGGTTGATGCTGCATTTTGATTATTTCACTAATGGTCACTGGTTTGATTAGCTCCCAAAACCATCATGGATAATTGAGCAAACTATTTCAAATCCTTTCAAACTTGATTTGATAAGGAAGATGAGATGGAGTAGATGAGATCTATAAAGGTGCATTTCCCAAATTTTCAAGATTTAATCAAATGGGAAAGGCCTAGAAATGCTATCTGTTAACATGAGTGAAGATAGGTTTTACTTGACAGTTTTGGAGTTAGAGAATTTTTACTATCCAGAACAAATTCTCATGTGTTCTCCAACTTCTATATAGGCTATGTGGTGGAGTTAGAGAATTTTTACTTGACAGTTTTGGAGTTAGAAATGCTATCTGTTAACAGCTCACATGCTACTCTTTGATTGCAGGAAAGCGAAGAGAGATACACAGCCATTGTGCAACCGTGCCAGTGGTGGCCACCTTTTCCAGAAAAGGTAGCTGAGATGGTTCTGTGGTGGTGGTCTTCTGGCCACCACATTAATTCTTGTGGTGGTTTTTGGTGGTTGTTTTGTGGTTGTGGTGGTTCTGTGGTGGTTGTGAGATGGTGGTGGTGGTGGTCTTCTGGCCACCACATTCTTGTGGATGAAATGTTTGCAGGTACCCCGAGAGGCCCTTGAGATTGCCGGAACGTCGATTAACTTCCGTTCCGGCAATTTCGGGTACTCCATATGTCCCTTTTTTAGCAAAGGTCATGCCGGATTTTTTCGTGAAATTTGGCATGACTTTGCTAAAAATAGGACATATGGGGTATTGTGCTTGTGCTCCGACCATCGTGTCGTTGAGATGCCGGCCGGAGGTGCCGGCCGTAGATGTGTTTTTTTTTTGTTGGAAATGCTTGCAGGTACCCCGAGAGGCCCTTGAGATTGCCGGAACGTCGATTAACTTCCGTTCCGGCAATTTCGGGTACTCCATATGTCCCTTTTTTAGCAAAGGTCATGCCGGATTTTTTCGTGAAATTTGGCATGACTTTGCTAAAAATAGGACATATGGGGTATTGCGACTAGTGCATGGGCCGGGGTATCTTAGTACTTAGTTAGGTGATTTTTTTTCTCTTATATTTGTCATACTAACTTTTTGCCTCTTTTTAATGCAGTGCAAACATGGCCGACAATGACGAGGCTGGGGTTTCTGGAACAAGGGGCGAGGAACCGATGGAGCAAAATATTATGATTCCGAGTTTCATCTCAGCGGCGGTGACAAATACGCTCACGTCGCTCTTTACAACCATATGTGAGTCTGTCAGGGATTGGACTGAAGGAGGGAAAAAAGGGCCTGCCCCAGTGATCAGCTTCGGCTCCAGACAGTACCCAATACTGCCTCCGGAAGATACACCAGATACAGCAGAGAAGAAGAAGAAGCACAGGAAGAGGAGTAAGCCAGCTCCGAAGACGAAACTTAGCACACCGGGGTATGTCCGGAGTGACCCCATGATACCACCCCGTGCGGGTGACTTGTCGTCCCGGTTGCATGAAGCTGGTCAACCGATACTGCCTTCGGAGCTGCTCCACCTCGCAGATGGATGCATGGCCCCTTTGCAACTTGCTATCTTGAAGCTAGAGGACAACCTTCTTAAAGACGAGAATCCGAACTACCCGGTGTTCACTGTCAAGGTGCCAAGGGACTTGGTTGACTTCGTTGATGAATCTCCAGCGGATCTGTTCTTCATATCGTGCGAGGACGTCTTCAACTTGTTTCACTTTAAACGGCTGGACTATAACTTGGTCCGCCTATACGCGCTCAGCCAGGCGATGATGATCAGGAGAGAACAAACCCCGTACGTCAAGGTAGTGGATCCCTACTACATGCGGGACAGCCAGCTGGAGGAAGGATCACCGACACGGGCTAAGGCCACGGAGTACCTCCAGAGAATCATGCTGAACATGAGCACGAAGACCAGCCTTCTTCTGCCTTTCTTTTTCAAGTAAGTCCGCATCTAGTCGCCGCTGTCGTATCTTATGCTTTCTTATAGATTTCTTCTGTTGTGTTGATCCTTTCCAATATTCCGTTTCAATTGTGTTGAGCAGTGACAAGTACTCAGTACTCATCGCCGTGCACCCGAAGTGGTCAATTGCCACATATTTAGACTCAGGGACTACGCCGAAAGACTACACTAGAATTAAGGGTGTTCTCGATGAGGCTCTCGAGGGCTACGCCAAAAACGGAGGTTCCTTCGAGAAGAAAGCGAAACGTATAATTGACAACACACACAAGTTTTACCATGGGACGGGGTTTCATTGCATCAAGCAAAAGTCTGGCAACGTGGATGCCTTCTACGTCCTCTTACACATGAAATCGTATGTCCGGGATGCAGTGATAACGAATTTGCCATATCGTCTCCAAGAATGGGCCAAATATGATGAGGATCTCACTGATGATGACCTTAGAGCAGACTTCCATCGCATCCAGTTACAGTTATCGAAAATCATCCTGGAAGATGTCAAGACAGCAGGGGGGTCCTTACACAACGCCAGAGGTAGAAACCTTGCTTCTTTCTTTTCTATATTAGATGAATAAATCATACTCTAGTTATATCATGCATTAATCAAATATATATCCCAACCGATTTTCAGCGTTGTCTAAGTGGGAGATCGAAGAACGCCTAGATAAGCAGAATGACAGGAGGACGTGGATGACGAAAGACGGCATTTATCCGTTTCCGGAGCGGATCAGGAAGAAGGATCCATCATACGGGTTTTTCTCTATTTGATCTTTTTGTGGTAAGTTGATATAAAATATGAGGCATGATTTTTGTAAGTTGATACCAGTTAAGTATGAGGCATGATTGTTAGTTGACCTTAGCTAATTCATTTCTAGAATGCCGATGATTAAAATGTTGTGACACTATGTGACGCAGAGATGGCGTCAGTGAAACTTGTGATATGCAGGAATACAAACTCAAGGGCCTCTCGGCAAACCGTTCCCGGCGCCGCTCCGCTCGTAGCGCTCGCGAAGAAGGCTACATGAGATCGTCGTGTTCCCGCTATTGCTCACCGTCAACGCCGAGATGTAATCTATTCGATCCTAGTGTAGGCGGTGAACACTTCATTTTGTAACGTGGGCAACGATTCGATGAACTTTTGTATATCTCAACAATTGTGTAAAACTTCCGCACTTTTGTATCAACTTGTGATGACATATATTAGTAATGTGTTTGTTTTGATATATCTGTGAAAATATATCTCTGTTTCTGTTATATCTGTGTAAATATGAAATATACATGTATTCTGGTATTATACTGGTATTTGTATGAATATACGGGTACAGTACTGCGCAGTAATTCTGTGGCGCACCCATGACTATTCTGTGGCGCACCCTATTCTGTGGCGCATGGTTACACGAGTGCGCCACAGAATAGTTATTCTGTGGCGCACCAGTCGCGGTGCGCCACAGAATAGCCACTATTCTGTGGCGCATGGGTGGTGCGCCACAGAATAGCTTATTTAGTGGCGACTATTCTGTGGCGCACCACCCATGCGCCACAGAATAGCAAAATGGTGCGCCACAGAAAAGCTTTTCTGTACTAGTGATCATTTGTGGTTGGAGTTTCTTTGGTAATTTGATCATTGTGGATTTTCTCTACCTTTCACAATATACTTGTCGTCGGGTTTGCTTGTTTCGTTTGCCACTTCATACCTTCCTATCCTCATAAGTGTGTGTGTTGGGTGTTAGAACCGGATTCTCTCCTCTCAAGCCACATTATACTTGGGATATAGTTTGTCTTGGTTTTTCCTTACCACATATCTCACTTGTTCTTGAGAAAATGTTTAGGGGAAGTACAAACGGAAGCTCAAGCTCGGACGATGAAATCCACGGTGGAGTTCGCGGTGATCATGACTATGTCACACAAACGGAGTTTGTTGGTCTTCAACACCTTCTTCGTGATGGCCTAGGACGCTACGAGCGCCGTCTTCAAGCTCAAGAGGCCAACTTCAACGACCGCATGCATGCGCAAGAAGCATCTATGGAGCGGGTGCCCGAAGCTCTCAACAACCTTGTGAGACAACGAGCTTCTTCTTCTTCTTCACGCTCAAGCCGTACAAGAAGCACCTCAAGGCCGACGCAAGTACGTCATGGACGTCATGAACCTCGACAAGAACGTCACCATAATCCAAGGCGCGACGCCCATGAACGACCTCCTCCTAATGTTGAACAACCACATGATCTACATGCGAACAATGCCAATGCGCATCAAGAACAACCACACCAAAATGATGAACGTCGCGAACGCATACCATCACCACCACCGCAACAACGCGATCGTCATGACCCATTGGTGATGGACTCAATCGAAGGAGACGTGGACGTGCATTCCCACGTGGTGCCCATGGCGACAACTATGATGACTTGAACAATCTTTGCTTTGACATACCCAAGTTCTACGACACAAGTGATACGGAAGCCTACTTCTCATGGGTACTCAAGGTTGACAAGATCTTCCGCGTACAACACTTCTCCGACAACAAGAAGGTTGCCCTAGCCTCGATGGAGTTTGAAGAGTATGCCCTCTTGTGGTGGGAACAACTACAAGATGCACGCATCGCTAACCACCAACAACCAATCGACACTTGGGTTGAAATGAAAGAAACAATGTACAAGCGCTTCGTGCCAAGCCATTACACTGAGACTTGTACAAGAAGTTGCAAGAGTTGAAGCAAGGGTTGAAGTCGGTTGATGAGTACTATAAGGAGATGGAAATCTCCATGATGAGAGCCAATGTCAACGAGTACGAAGAGCAATCCATGGCTCGCTTCATGAATGGCCTCAACTATCCAATCAAGAAGATTGTGGAGTTCCAACCATATGCCAACTTGGTTGAGCTAGTACATCAAGCAACCAAGGCCGAGCGTCACGTGCTTGAAGAGCTCAAATACTCAAGACAAAGGCATTCTTCGCCAACAAGCCTTCTTCGTCAACACCTACACCTTCACAAGCTCTTCCTCAAGCAAACACACGAGGTCCTCCAAGAGTCTCTACATCGACACCTCAAGCGCCTCAACCTTTCAAGAAAGTACCTCCCCTACAAGGCGCCTCAAGGATCTTCGTCCGGCACAAGACTTTGCAATGCTACAAGTGCGGAGGACAAGGGCACAAATCTTTTGAGTGCACCAACAAGAAGGTCATGATCATCAATGACATGGGAGAGTATGAATCTATGAGTGAAGATGAGTACAATGCTTTGAACAAGGTCGCCACAATGCAAAGTGCTCAAGAAGAAAAGTGAGATATATTGTGATGGCGACAACAACCCTTCCTTGGTTGTGGCAAGAGCTTAACCACCAATGTTCAAGTGGAAGAAGACCAAAGATGCAACTTGTTTCAAACAAGAGCGGGAATCAATGGAAAGTCCATCAAGGTCATCATAGATGGTGGAAGTTGCCACAACTAGCGAGCAAAGAACTTTGTGATAAGCTCAACTTGAAGTTCAAGAAGCACCCACCCTTACCATGTGCAATGGTTGAGTGATACCGGAGCCGTCAAGATTCAACACATGGTGCAAGTGTCCTTCAAGATTGGAGCCTATGAAGATACGGTTGATTGTGATGTTGTGCCTATGAACGTTTGTCACTTACTTTGGCGTCCATGGCAATTTGACAAGGGTGCTATGCATGATGGAAGGACAAATACTATAGCTTCAAGAACAACGACAAGACCTTCGTCCTTCGTCCCATGACACCAAGTCAAGTCATCGCCGACAACGCCAAGACTATTGCAAGGGCACAACAAGATCGTTCGTCAGTGAGATGAGTGGTGAGCGAGAGACCCACCATAAAGTGAGTGAGAGCCACAAGCCAAATGAGTGTGACACTTCAAAGAGAGTTCCCACAAAACTTACACTATTTGCCCAGAGAGAGATGAGGGAGTTGAGAGAGAACCCATCCACCCTCCACTATGTGCTCATATGCAAGGGTGAAGTTTCTATGACTAACACTTTCACAAACCTTCCTCCTTCTTTGTTGTCTCTTTTGAAGGACTTTGAAGATGTCTTCCCTCAAGAAGTGCCACCGGGACTACCTCCTCTACGCGGAATCGAGCACCGCATCGACCTTGTTCCCGGCGCACCGCTACCAAACCGCGCTCCTTACCGCACCAACCCCGAGAGACAAAGGAGATCGAGCGGCAAATACAAGAACTTCTTGCCATGGGACATATCCGCGAGAGCTTGAGTCCGTGCGCCGTGCCCGTCATCTTGGTACCCAAGCACGACAACACTCTTCGCCTTTGCATGGATTGTCGCCCCATCAACGCCATCACCGTTCGGTATCGCCATCCTATCCCTCGACTTGATGATATGCTTGATGAGCTTTGTGGTTCCGCTATATTCTCCAAAATTGATCTTAAAAGTGGATATCACCAAATAAGATGTGTGAAGGTGATGAATGGAAGACCGCATTTAAAACAAAGCTTGGTCTTTATGATGGCTGTCATGCCATTTGGTCTTTCCAATGCACCTTCTACTTTTATGCGTCTCATGAATCATGTTTTGCGTCCTTTCATTGGAAATTTGTTGTGGTATACTTTGACGACATCCTTATCTATAGCAAATCTTTGGAAGAGCACACTTCTCATGTTGCTCAAGTTTTGTTGGTTCTTCGCAATGAAAAGCTTTATGCAAATCTTTCTAAGTGCACTTTTGCCACCAACAAACTTGTTTTCTTGGGTTTTGTTGTTTCTTCGGATGGAGTCGAAGTTGATGAAGCAAAGATACAAGCAATTCGGACTTGGCCTTTTCCGATGTCACTTGAGGAGTTGAGACGTTTTCTTGGTTTTGCCGGATTTTACCGCCGTTTCATCAAGGATTTTTCCACAATTGCTTGCCCCCTCCATGAACTTACAAAGAAAATGTACCTTTCATTTGGGGCAATGCACATGATTTTGCTTTCAATGAGCTCAAACGGTTATTAACCGAAGCACCACTCCTTGCCCTTCCGGATTTCTCTAAGACATTTGAGATTGAATGCGATGCAAGTGGATTGGGCATTGGTGGAGTGCTTATGCAAAATGGTAGACCCATCGCATACCATAGTGAGAAACTAGATGGAGCTCGCTTGAATTACCCCATTTATGACAAAGAGTTATTTGCTTTGGTTCGTGTTTTGGATGTGTGGCAACATTACCTTCGTCCTAAGGAATTTGTCATTCATTCCGACCATGAATCCTTGAAATATTTGAAAAGTCAAACAAATTTGAACAAAAGACATGCTAAGTGGGTTGAGTTCATTGAGTCTTTACTTTTAATCAAATACAAGAAAGGTAAAGACAATGTGGTCGCGGATGCTCTATCCCGCAAGGCCAACCTACTTACACGTCTTGACATTAGTGTCTTGGGTTTGGATGAGATAAAGAGTTGTATGCTACCGATGCTTTCTTTGGAGACATTTTCGCTCAATGTTCGGAGCACAAAGGAATTGGTGATTTCTATTTGCACAAGGTTTCTTGTTTAAGGCTAACAAACTATGTATACCCGAGTCTTCGCTTCGTTTGGTCCTTTTGAAGGAATCTCATGGAGGAACACTCATGGGTCACTTTGGCCGCGACAAGACCTACGCCATGCTCGCCACCAACTACTATTGGCCAAGAATGAAGCGTGATGTGGAACGCCTAGTTCGACGATGTTCTACATGTCTCAAAGCTAAGTCTACTCTAAACTCTCATGGCTTATATACACCTTTGCCTATTCCACATCACCCATGGTCCGATATAGCTATGGATTTTGTCTTAGGACTCCCACGCACTAAAACAAACAAGGATTCCATCTTTGTCGTCATTGATCGCTTCTCTAAAATGGCACACTTTATACCTTGCAACAAGACGACGATGCTTCACACATTGCTACTTTGTTTTTCAGGGAAATCGTCCGTCTTCATGGCGTGCCAAAGACCATTGTGTCGGATCGTGACGTCAAGTTCGTGAGCTATTTTTGGAAGACTTTGATGGCCAAGATGGGAATCAAGCAACTATTCTCCACCGCATACCACCCTCAAACCGATGGCCAAACCGAAGTGGTGAACCGAAGCCTATCTACACTCCTTCGTGTGTTGATCAAGCCTAACTTGAAGAATTGGGAAGAGTGCATCCCACACGCCGAGTTCGCCTACAATCGAGCACTACATCGCGCAACAAAGAGAACACCCTTCGAGATCGTCTATGGCTCCAACCCCTACACCGCGCTCGACATGCTACCACTTCCACTCCGTGAGCAAGTTAACATGGACTTCGACAAGCGAGCCGCTTACATGAAGAAGCTCCATGAGGAAACAAGAACTACGCTTGAGAAGCACAACAAAGACCATGCTACGAAGATGAACAAACACAAGCGCGCCATGATATTTGAAGAAGGAGACCTTGTTGGCTACACCTTCGCAAAGATCGCTTTCCGGATGCAAGGAAGTCCAAGCTTCACCCTCGTGGAGATGGACCTTTCAAGGTTATCAAGCGCATCAACGACAATGCCTACAAGATCGACATCTCCACTCCAAACACTTGGTCCATGACACCTTCAACGTCGCCGACCTATCGCCATACCTTGGAACATCAAGCGATGAGGATGACCAAGAGTCGAGGACGACTCTTTTCCAAGGGGGGGGGAGATGATGTAGCCCAACCTACGGCTCCTACAACAAGTGGCCCAATGACAAGAGCAAGAGTCAAAGCTCTCCATGATAAGGTGAATTCACTCCTATCTATGTGTGATCTCGACACTCCTTTGAATGGGTTGCTACTTCATAAGGATACTTGTGCATACTCAGGAACCACCTTGACGACGACCCACAATGGAGTGGAGAAGATGACCAAGAGAAGACCCAAGAAGATGGACAAGAGAGAAGCCAAGAAGAAGAAGATGAAGCCCAAACTGCATCAGGCGGTACTAACGGACACGACCCGGTACTACCGCCGCCGTCTGACGTGTCACCTGAAGGAGCGACTGCCCGCACCGTTACTACCGCGTCTCGCCGCCCCGGTACTACCGCCACATGCCGGCGCGGTACTACCGCGTCCACTACCGCATCCACTACCGCATCTACCAGGAGCTACTGGACTCGCGGCTGATCTTTCCCGGTAGTACCGCCCCGGAGCCCGGTACTACTCCCTTGCCGGTACTACCGCGCCAAGCCCGGTACTACCGGCGTGGGGAGCCTGCGTGCTGAAAAGGCTCTCGTGCCTTGTAATCTTATCCTCTTTTCGGACCTAGACTATAAATAGGACGTCCTCTTCCTAGGGTTAGGGTTAGACTATGATTTGGGATTAGAGTAGAGCCTTGCTCCTTCTTCTCAAAGTGGTCCTTTCCTCCTATGGAGATGAATCAAGGCCTCCCCTTGTGGAGATGAACCAAGACCTCCCCTAGTGGAGAAGATCCCTTCGTGGATACCAAGGCCTCCTCTTGTAGTTTGCTACTTGCTAATCTTCCATCTTGTAGTGGCTAGATTGGATTGGTTTGGATTGACCAATTGGACAAACAATCCTAAGAGTAAGGTGTGCTTGGGAGAGGAGAATTGGGGGCTACCCTTGGGGCTTGTTACCAGTAGAATCTTGCTGAGTTGCTACTTGCTAGTTATCCTTGTTTTGGTGTTTTCCCCTCTGTGTTCTTGTGTTCATCCCTTGTTCTTCGTGTTCATCGATCCCTCCGCCCAAATCCGTGAAAATCGGGACCAACCTACATCAAATACAATGGTTAATTTATATACGAACTTGATTTGAAATTTGGCTTTATATGGATTTCACATGGACTTGGTTTCAAATTTGATTTATGAAATGAGAGTTGCATTCTATAGAAACAATGTATCCAAACATATATGTAGGCTGTCATGAGATGTGCCTTTGTGATATTTAGAAATACGAACTGTCGTTATTTATTTTTGTTTTACATTCTGCACACCTCTAAAGTATTGTATGCTGAACACTTCCGTCGCATTTTATTTAGCTTCAGACAATAAAATGATTTCCACTACGGGTAACAGAAATAGTAACTTGCTATCGTTGACAGTCTATACGTGAGGAATTGTACTTGTATTTGATAGATAGAAACATAGACATGTCTTAGATAGAAGGAAACTTGAGGACTAAGCGCCATAGAGATGAGGGGTGATTAAACATATTTGGAAGTCTTTTAAAGGGTAATACAAAGTTTATGAAACTGATTGGTCTGGATTAGTTGCTCCGTAGATTAATTTCAGAAGTACACATATAAATGGAAAAAATGAAATAATCCAGACCAGTCAGTTTCAAACAGAACATTTTTTCCATTTATATACAGAATAATATCTTAAGCAACAATGCCTTTAACTCTGAAATTAATTTTAAGCATTAATTCTTCCTTTTATTATACAGAATAATATCTTAAGCAACAATGTCTTTAACTCTATCTCTAAAAAGATTAAGCAACAATGCCTTTAACAATGCTTAAGATATTATTCTGTATAATAAAATGAAAAATTAATTAACTATCTCTAGAAATATTAAAAATCATGTGTCTAGAAAAACGGTACGCCAGCAAGGAAATGAATCATAGTAAAGTGGAAAAAGTTCGGATGATTGTTTTCACCTTGTTTACCTATGTATTGTACATAAATGTAAATTTTTATTGCTGACTGGTTGCTTTTGTTGTAGATTCTAAAACTTTAATATTGTCAAACAAATATATAGATGTCTGGTTGATCTTTGATCGATAAGACTTATTTGCTAGTTTCTTACCGATAAAAATATGAATTTTATCACACTTCGAAACTGAATGAAAAATAAATTTGTAGTAGTGTAAGCAATAGACAAAACTGTTGTCAAATATGTAAAGAGTATCCTTAGAGGTTTAAACAATATACTCTTCCCATTACTCACTTTAGTGATGTTCGTGTGTCCTCTTTTGGTTAGGTCACTCAAAACTTCTTATAAACCATATTATTGTTACCTTCAAGAGATTTTAACAAACGGTTTTTTGTTGTAGGTTTTTTCTAAGAAAGTTGTATCTCGAAACACACCGAGTGGGAGATCGACAATCTTACCTTACGTTGACGGCGTTGATGTTATGCTTGTTTCGATACGTTTGACATGCTGAAGTCGCGAGTCCAGTTCAAGCGGCGTGGGCGCATATTGTAAGCATCCCCGTCATGCCGTCGATCCACTATGCTTGTACTGGGTGTTGCTGTTTTTTTGCTTCCGATTAACTGGGCGTCATGGCATCGCCGCGTGTGTTTGAGCTCTCAATGGTCCGACATGCCTATGGACGTGTGGTTGGATTATTTGCGAGGGTCCGACATGCCGCTATGAATTTGTGTCCGTGTGCTAATCCTTGATAACATTGCAGCTCTTAGTCAGCAATCTCCATCTACATACAGTAGAATAAATTGAAAATTGTGAACTCATGACATATGTGAAAACAACAGCAAATACTGTAGATGAAAGCTAACCAAGTAGGAAAAAAATGGGAAAAACGCTCAAGTTGATAACCTATATATATCACTCTATCTCTGCAAACAACACTATCAAGAGTTCACGACCAGACCAAAACATAATTTGTGCATCCCTGGATAGGGGATACACATGTCCTACTCTATCGCGAGAGTAAATAGATAGATTGCAGTAAACAAAACGAAATATTATTATCATGTATTCTACAAACCATTATCGAAAAGGATATGCCACTTGCAAAATAAAATATATAAACAAAGGCCATAACGTTTACATGAACCGAGGTTGTAAGCTTCAGTAGATGGCATACAGAAACGCCAACACTTTTATTTTCTATCACCAATCTTTTTCGGTTGTAGTTGGCATTCAACCAATCTTATTTTCCTGGGCTGTTTTGTGCAACATACCAAGCAAAGATACGACCATTAGGAAATTTAGTGGCATGAGTAGATTTACACTTACCAAACTTTGGGAAGAGAATGCTCGCACCAATTTTCTTGACAGGAACCACCGTAGTGTAGAAACCGTGAGAAACAAATAATAATCATTCGCCTTTATTTTATAAATTCGCTTGCATAAGGAATTAAGGATACGTATTTACCCTGCAAAAAAGAAACAGAAAAAATATCATTTGCAATTCTTCTCACGAACGGATCACCATAATATGGCCACTGATATCATCCGATTGAATTTGATAGAGCTTATGACCTCAGAATCAATGCTTTCATCATGCAGGCAAGACGCTGGACTACAAATTCATGAGCTTCGTACAAGTACAACATAGTGGTTGGCTGGCTGCACCTGTACGCTGGTGCCCCTGAACTCGTCGTCCTGCAGGCTCAACGTTGTAGTCCAATCCAGCTCGTCGATTCAGATTCCATGTGATTGTGTTACGGCCACACAGATCGTGATCGCAGGCGTGATCTAGGCTTTGCGTGGCGACCTGGCTGGTGCCTGATGTGGCGGAGCGAGGCCGCCGGCCGCCCGGCCGTGGCTTTCTTGATTGCCTAGGACAGCAATCGTATATGCCAGGTTGCCCCGGAGGGAAATCACACCTGCTCTTGGCATGCGCCGCGTAGAGGTCCTCCGATGACAAACAAACGATTATGATGCGCTGTGCTGCTACGGTTTCAACAGAAAAGTCGACTAAAACTCGCGATGAGGCAGGGCGTATGGGAAGGATCAGATGCGACAGTCTCCTTGTTGAAGAAGGAATTGATTTGACTACGTTTAATTTATTTTACCTTCTTTTTAGTCGTATCCGAGACGTACTTCTAGCTGCGCTCACGCGATGAATCTATATCTAGACCATTGATTATTCTCAACTCCCTTCGTTCCTTTGGAAAGCATGGCCTCTTTTTTCTCATATAAAATAATCATAATCAACACGTACCTGAAACAATAGGAAAAAAAATAAAGGGGTCACGTAGAGTCTGGCTGTTTCGTGCAACAACGTGAGACCGCGTATCCTGACTTCGTGTTTGTTAAATCTCAGCCATTGAGTTATCGTAACTTTATATTGGTAAATCTCCACCGCTGATTGTTTGTTGTTTTAATAATATAATAGATTAGTTATTGTCCCAAAGCAAAAAGATTTCGACACATAGCATATAGGACTGAAAATAGAACGGTTTAATTCAACAATTTTATCATAGGTAATGCATATGTGATCCACCAAAAATTCTTGTTCATGCTATAGTCACCAATTAAATAAAATCTGAAGCAATTGGCATAGGTGCTAGAATGTAAATATAAAATTTCAGCAATCTTATTCATAGCACAACTCACGGTAATAGGTTCATCTAGCATGATGTAATACAAAATATCAGTTGGTGGTATTTTAGCAAGGATCTCTTTATTTGTAATCAGTACCACCTAATCAAAATTCGAATTTTGCAATGCATCACATGGTGCTGAAACATGTGTGTAGTTCAAATCACAAGTACCAACCAGCGAACAATTATACTCACAAAGTGACTCACATGCTGGTTGCAGCTCCGAATCAGTACCTATATTAGTACTCACTGGAACATCGTCCTCAAGCGGTGATGCAGGTTGTAACACAAATG
Organism: Poa pratensis; assembly: GCA_947311845.1. Lineage (NCBI taxonomy): Eukaryota > Viridiplantae > Streptophyta > Magnoliopsida > Poales > Poaceae > Poa > Poa pratensis. The sequence continues at coordinate 47,125,227 of CAMZMU010000080.1, read as the reverse complement.
GCTCCCTTTCTTCAAAAGCAACCTGCATATCACAAGAAACAACACTAGGAGTAGAGATGATTACATTAGTGGAAACCTCACATGTGTCGTCAACTTTCACTCCTGAATTTTGTGGAACAATCAAACTATCACCCTGAATGTTTATACGCTCAATAGCACCTATGGTGGAAGCACTCAATTTATCTGTCGGAATAATAGGGGGACATAGGTTTTGACGCCTAACCTCCTGAATTTTTTTAAGTCGTGTATATGCTAACCAAGTTTGCTTATTATTCCAGAAGATATGGGGATCAGGATGATCACCACCAAAAACAATCTGAAATTCATCGCACCATTTCTTTCCCAACAAAAGATGACAACTATTAAGTGCTCTAGGAATCACATCACAGTAAATGCGAACAGTATGGCCATAAATTGTTAGAGGAACACATGCGATATGAGTAATTGGAAGTGAATCATCAAAAGTAGCTAACATATATGGCGAAATTTTGCGACATGTAACCAACTGCAGCTTTTCAACAACCTCAATACTAACCAAGTTCGTTAAAGAACCATTATCAATGGTAATTGCAGTATGTCTACCACTGATATCCGACGTGAAGTGGAACAAACCTGAATCAGACATCACAACACAATCCTCCACCCAGAACAAGTCGCTGCACAAAAACTTTAATGGTAATGGTTTCTCCTTGTGAGGAACAACCATGATTAGTAAATACAAAGGATATTGCAGCTATGTATGAATATGGTGGAACTCTCACAACTCACTCAAAAACCAAAAGAAATTGTGAATCTTACCGTTCCAAAGTGAATAGCAAAGCTTACCACTCATAGGGGCAGAACGTGCACGGATGGGGTGAAGCGAATATTATGGGTCTCAAAGTGTCACACAACAGAATCAGGGTATTTAGTGGAGCTTGGCTTAGGAAAACCTAACTACACCAATTCACAAAGACTAGTGCATCGTATGACACGAAAACACTCGGAAACGCACACGGTGGATATAAATGGGGGTAATTGCAACTATAGGGATGAGCTGATAATTTATATGTCGAAGAAATGCTCGTGTTGCAATGCACAGGAGAGACGCTAGCAAACAGCTCAACGATAAGGACACAAGATTGCTCAATTCTACTAGTGCAAGGCAGGAATATAATTCGCAAACAATGCTCCAAACAGAACTGATATGAATAAAATTCTGGCCTCTTTTTCTTTCTTTTTCGATTGGTACTGTAGCTACAGTAATTTTGGGACTTTTCTTTCTTCTTATTTTTTTTTCTCTTTTTTTTATATACCAGGCCACACAAATATGTCACGGGAGCAAAACGATAACTCTGCCAAAAATAAACTGCACTTTCCAAACCTATACATGAGCAACCCTTGAGCAAAAAATTACTAGTGTCGTAGGAAAGTTCTACACACCAAAATAGACAGGTTTTTACCTAAGGTTAGCGAACGGAAGACTCGGATCAAAAGGTATCAGGAAATTAAAAGACGGACGAAAACAGATACCTACTCGATCTAAGCTCGGACTGTGATCAAACACGGAAACAACAACACACATATGCGGCACGGGAACCAGAAAAACGGCAGCTCAAATTGATCCAAACTTGTCTTTCCCTTTTCTTTGCTGCTTGGACTCACGTGCTGGAAAAGTCTCTGCTCAAACCAACACCTCATGTAACAGAGATTCCTCTCAAAGCGTGCGGCAGCAAATTTAATTGGATCAGGACTCCGACGACAAAACATATGCAAAGAAGTGAAATATCTAGACGCAACTAGACTTAGATCGGAAGAAAAGGAACGCAAAAAGGACACGATCAGCAACTAAACGAGATGAACCGATGCAAAACTAAGGCTATGGCAAATATTTTTGTGGGGCTTTTTCTGTATAGGACAAAAATAAAACTAAACTATGGATGGATTGATGGATGCTCACCGAGTAAACGCTGGAAATCTGATACCAAGATGATATGGGGTTGCCCGATCTTCTCAGTGAGCCGCGGGTAGATGGATGATGGTGGAAGATAACTTGTGAGATTCTGACGAACTCTCCGGCTGCTCCCCCATTGCCAATGCAACAGCTCTTCAACCCAACGGATATTCACAACGCCTCACACTGCTGCAACGTAGCCGTCGACCACGAAGCGGTTTCTGCAATCTACTAATTCTCAGTGGAACAACAGATCACACTCAAACTTTGGTAGCAATAACCTCCAGATCGCAACAAAGTGGAGGGAATGAACTCCTGATCGAAACAAAGAGAAATTCTGATAGATGAATGGTTAGCAATCCAATCTAGGGTTTTAATCAAAACGTGGTCTGAGCCTAAAAGCCACGAATTACAAGCCTATATAAAGGCTGTTGGACGTCCAACATAGGGTTGGACCCGAAATCAATCTTATCTCTAACTTTCCTAACTTGAGAGGACTCTATTTGGAATCTGGCAGAAACGACCGTCGACTTGTTTTGACCACGCAGCCTTTTCCGTCGCGAACCGGTAGGTGCGGCCCTACCCCTTGGAAAGCCCTTGTAATTATCTTTCCAACAATTGCTTATTTGCCTTATTTGGAGTCCGTATGAGGAAACCGTGCTCGTTTCAAATTCGGTACTTCTATCTGTCCGAACCGAATCTGAACCAATCTTTAATCCGAATTGGAGATGATCTTTCCATGTTTGCACCAACCCTCCTTTGCGTGATGGCTCCACTTCCTCCCTCGACTCCCTCGTGCTAGCCACCTCGATGGTTGTCAACGATCTCCATTCCTTGCGCTCTTCTTCTTGTTCATGCGCCATGCTCTCCATTAACTCACACCTAATGAAACATAAATACAATATCTTAGGTAGTATAACATTCTTATAAATCAAATTATCATGTCTAACTAGGAATGAGTTCACCTTATAATAATCATTGGTTAGACTCAATATTTCCTTCCAGTTCAAACATGGACAATCATCATAATTCATGTATATATCCTCATCAGAACCTGAGCGCCTTCATTCCATTTTTCATAGGAAAGAGGGGCAAGAGGGGCTGGGGGGTCCTCTGGAAGGCGTGGAAGCCTGGAGATGATGTTCTGACCCTGAAGATAAGCATCATACTGGCTCTTGCGGATATCAACATGCATGCACATAATGTGCTTCTGAAACCAGTTCAACTTCTTGACCTTAGGAGCAAGGGAGGGGACAGCTGTCTGACGGTGTGCACCACTAGAGTGTGCATCTCTCATGAAGGAGTCACTAGCAGGGGCAACGGATCTAGGCAAAGCATGTTTCACTTTGTTGTCATAAATCTTCTTGAAGTAGTGGGATTCCACTTTGACGTGGGTGTACCTTTCGGGTGCCCCACGATGAGGACACCTGGTGCACGTACAAGCTAAGGCCCACGAGCAGGCCCATCAGCAGTCCACGATCAAAGCCCACGACGGCGGCCCAGAAGGATGGCGTAAGCCCCAAGATTAGTAAACCCTAAGCCGGTAGAAACCTACCACCTGTAAACCTAATCGGTTGGGAATCCCCGAGACCCAGCCTCCTATATAAAGGCTGGGAGGGCCGCCGATCTAGGTCAAGCAATATTCATACCACCAAAGCCCTAGCGAGATCGCATCTCGCTGGGACGCCATTGTAGCTTCATTGTACATCTCATACATCAATAACCAGACAAGCAGGAAGTAGGGTGTTACCGTCCGGGGGCCTGAACATGGGTAAACCTTACTTGTCAGCCGACGATACTACCAACGCTACCACGTCTCTCCCCCTTAATCTCAACCCTAGGTATCGAACCATGGGATTTGATGTGTTAACACCACGTCAATTGGCGTCGTCTGTGGGAAGGACTAGCGTTGGACCCGCGGTGTCGGCGGCTCCATCAGCAAACGGCAACTCGCCGACTTCATCAACAAACGGCCACTCGCTGACTGCATCACCAAACAGCAACTCGACAGCTCCATCGATCGTCGCGCCGATGTACTTTGGCACGCTTGGGTTCAACCCGCACTCGCCGGTCGCTCGCCCGGCGTTCGCGGATCTCCACTCAGGTGCAGATCTGACTTTCGGTCGTTTCAACTTTCATGTTAGCCGGTGGGGAACACATGACTTGACGGACCCACTTCAACTCACGGCGATCGCACCTGTGTCTCCATCGACTGCCTCGGCGCCGACCGTGGTTTCGGCCGCATCTCCATCGATAATCGCGACTGCATTGGCTGCACCTTCATCAATCGTGCCTTCATCACGCGCATCTACTTCGACTGCAAAATCCACACCTTTTTTCGCGGGAGGCGCATCTTCATCAACTGCTTCACCAGGCTCAGCACCACCATCCTTCGGCTCCCCGAGCAAAGCCGAAGATGGTGTCGAGTCCGCATACCAGTACGACAGCGGTGAACCTCATCTACTGCTCGATGACTACGTCGACTCCGACACTTCCATCGACGACTGCAGTGGTGGCAACCGAGGCAAAATCTCGCACTCCATCCCCTTCTGATGAGGAAAAGGTTCCTCTAGGGTGGCCCAATCTTCACGGATTGACGAACGAGGGGACGAACTCGCGCAAGAACACGAAGAACACGAGGAAAAACACCAAGAACACAAGAACACGCACAAGATACAAGAACCGTTTCCCTTACCGGTCGGTCCAACCGGTCCAATAGAATCCACACGAAGGTGGAGAGATCGGCAAGTAGTCAAACTACAAGTAGAGGTCTTGAATCCACAAGGGGATCTTCTCCACTAGGGGAGGAACCATCCCCACAAGGGGAGGAAGGAGACCTTTGAGAAGAAGGAGTCTAGCTCTACTCTAATCTCAAAACATAGTCTATCTAGATCTGGAGGAGGTAGGTGCCTATATATAGGTTTAACCCAAAGGGGGAGGTGGGAGAGGGATACAAGGGAATATTCCCTGCTTCTGCACGCAGGCAGCGGTAGTACCGTTGGGGCAGCGGTAGTACCGTTCCAGGTCAAGTAGCGGTAGTACCGCTGCTCCAGCGGTAGTACCGGCGGACTCTCACAAATAAGATTGATGTTCTCCAGCGGTAGTACGAGGCAGGTACCGCTGGCGATCCAGAGAGCATTTGGCGCGGCACGGTAGTGGTGGCGGTAGTGCTAGCGGTAGTACCGCTCCTGAGACTCAGCGGTAGTACCGCCGGCGGGCGGTAGTACCGCTGCAGAAGCTGCGGCTTCTCTTCCTTCTCCTCTTCCAAGCCACCGTCTTGTCCGGCTTGCTTCCTCTCGTTCCTTGGCCATCTTCCCGTGGTCTTGTACCCGTGGTGACACACCTAGCAATGCAATGGGAACAATGGTCAAGTAGTATAACGTCCAAAGGTGACATATAGTGAATCACATAGTGGAAGGAGTTCACCTTTGAGATCCATTGTGACTTGGGGTGTGTTGGAGTACTTGACATGGTGATGGTCGTATGTCGGGCTACATCATCTCCCCTCCCTTTAAAAAGAGTCGTCCTCGACTCTTGCTCTTCATCACCATGCAAAGGAGCTAGATGTGTTGTCGAAGAATTGTGATTCACCATGCCTACACACAATAAAGACCAAGCAAACCATGTGTGTGCAAGAAAGAGGAGCATATCAACAATGACATGTCCATTCTTTGTCATAGCACCGTTAGCACAACACAAGAATATGAAAATATAGTGCAAGTGCAAGGTCAAAGAGCAAGCAATCCAATGGAACATCTTCAACATGTGGGAACACAAAAACTCCATGAAAATATGAGGATGCCATCTAGGAATCTCACTTTGAACCATATGGTCATTATTGCACACAAGGCATTGAAAGTGACAATTTGTCATCAACCTTGATGCAACAAGAGGAGAATTTGGCAAAAACACACAATGTAGAATGTCCAAAATATCATCATGGTGGCAAACAAAGCACATGAAAGAGCAAGTTTTCAACATATTTGTTGCAACACCAAATTGGTAAAAACCAATAAACTCATGACAAGACATGCTCAAAATGTCATTATGGTTGCACACAAGCCATTTAAAAGAACAAGTGTTTATCATATTTGTTGCAACACCTAAATCATTCACATAAAAGATGGGGAAATTTGTCTTGCCATACGGGAAAGCATTATCACAAACACGTTTGCAAACAAACCAAAACCAAGAGAAATTGATCAACTTGTTTGATGCAAAACATGGGAAGGGTATTAGAGCCGGGTTCGATCCACGACTCAAGTGTATGCTCTCAAGAGCTCTTTTTGTCAACTCATGCTCAAGAGAGGTTGACATTATCATGCGGTTACCGGCACACACAAGACAACATATGAAGAAGTTATGTGCACGGTATATGAACACATCATCCATCATGAAGTGTCTCTTCATTTGCACATCACCAACCACACAAAATCAATTGGAAAATATGACATATGTGGATGGTCACTATGCAAAGTGAAGGATGGAACAAGGTCCATAAGAGAAAACGAAACATCTCCAAAATTTGAGAAAGCTATGGGGGCAATCTCATTATCAAGCATTTGAACATTAGTGCAAGCAACACATGTGAAAGAGAAATTGTTCAACATGTTGCAAGCCACAACGGGAGAAAAATAGAAACATTCATAACAAGGCATGCTCATGGCAAAATCATCACAAATAGGTGATTCCACATGATCAACATTGGTTTCAAACAAAGTATCACAAGGGAATAAGAACGGGTCATATGTGACCTCAAAAGAATCATCCATAGCATGCAAGCAATCATAGTTCATCATGTCCACTAGCGGGATCATGGTCACATCAACACCCATACCTTTGTAGTCCCGCTCATGTGAAGTAGGTGTTGAAGTAGTAGGGGCTTCCATGTAGCCGACTTATTCATCTTGAAGTAGACATGGGGTGGCATCATCATCATCATCCTCCATGTACATCTTCTCCATTTGAGGCACCATCATGTCGAGGATAGGCGTCTCATCATCCATGGAACCTAGCACACAATGAGAAAACACACTAGAGGTAGAGGTTAAGTTGTTAGAAATCGAAATGGCCTCACAAGACCTATCAACTACCTCTCTCAACTCAAGTGGTGTATCACTCATTCCCTCAAAGTGAAAGCACTCAAACTCACATATGGTGGAGGCACTCAACTCACTCTCACTCTCACTCAAGTGGGCTAAGTGGCTCTCATGCTCACATGGGTTTGGTACCATCTCATAACTCAAGCTCATAGGGATATGCTCGGTTTCCTCAACTCCATACGCCTCCAAGGTTGAAGGGAAACTCCCATGCTCAACCTCCTCAACCAACTCGCCTCCAAAGGTCAATGCCATAGTGTAGGCATCATCACTCGACTCCTTTGCGGAAGGGAAAATCCCATGCTCCGCTTCATCACTTGACTCCATTGCCGAAGGGAACATCCCATGCTCGGCATCATCATCACTTGACCCATGGTCATAGGTGATAGCATCATCATGCTCGCCTCCTTGGTCGAAGGGAAAATCCCATGCTCGACCATCTTCTCACCATCTTGGTCACCGTCTTGTTCACCAACTTTGCACTCCCACATCATGTGACCTCTTCTATTGCATAGTGGGCACAAGAGATTGGGACATTCTCGTGGATCATGGTCTTGGCCTTGGCAATTGTCGCAAATGAGGTCTTCATCTTGCCATATGGGGGCCAATGTGATGGTGGCACTTGGTGTAGACGTCATATCATGAAAAGTGCTTGAGAAGGGTGCCATCTTGGTTGTGGCCTCACGTGTGTGACCATGCTTCTTCCGGCGTCGACGTTGGAGTTGCTCGATGAAGATGTCGAAGTTGGCCATGATCTCGTCTATTATTGGCGCACTTGGAGTGGTAGCACTAGGGGACACCATAGGATGTGCCTTTGTCGCCATCTTGTTTTTGTGTCGACGTTGGCGTTCTTGAGTTGTAGGGTGTCGCCGGAAGTCATTCGGATGCTTCTCCTCATGTTGGCGTCGGCGTGCTTGTTGCCTTGGCGACCTTGTCTTGGAGCTTCCACTCGAACTTGGTGATATGTTCCGAAGCTTGGCGAGTGAAGTGATGTCGTCTTGTAGCTTGGACAAGTTGTGGTCGACCTTGGCAACGTTCTTGTGTCGCCATGATGAGCTAGATGGGCCTTGGCTTGGCTTGGCCTTGTCGATGCACTTTGTGTGACGCCGTCTTGTTGTCGAAGGAGAATGTCGAAGCTTGTCGCCCTTGGCGACGGCCTTGTCATGGCTCCTTCTTGAAGTTGATGGCGAATGGCGAAGCTTGGCACTCTTGGAAGTAGATGCAGCTCCATAAGATGAACTCATGGTGGTCTTCTTGTCGGAGCACCGTCTTGAGCTTGAACCATAGTAGGTTGTGCCATGACGCTTGGTGGTGCCGCTCTTGAACATGGTAGTGATGGGAGTCCTCTCCTCTTGCATGTTGTCGAAGTCGTCGCACATGCTACAAGAGTAGTAGTCGTAGACGTTCTCCACCATGTCATCGGAGTTGTAGTCGTAGGAGTGGCGCTCCACCATGTCGTTGTTGTAGTCGAAGTTGGTACCATGTGATGAGGCGTGTGAAGACACTTGCGCCTCATTGTCGTTGGAGCTCGTGTAGTCAGAGTCGTGGTAGATTCGTATGTACTTGGAGTCGATACCATATGATGAAGGTTGCTCGACGTCATGGTACCGCTCCTTGTCGTTGACGCTCGAATAGTCGGAGTCGTAGTCGGAGTAGTTGTAGCGGAAGTCTTGGTGATGATCCATCATGTCATGGGGGTCGTTGTCGGAGTAGTAGTCGTAGTAGTCCCCCATGTCCTCAAAGCATGAGGCATCATAGTACATGTGACTCATCGTGTAGTCCTCCTCATAGGTTCTGTAGTTGCATTCGCTCTCCCTAGACATGTCAACTCACAAGACAAGTGTATATATGTGGAGTGGAAAGGAACTAGAACACAATCTCTCACCTTGTAGATAGTATTGGACGTCGTGGTGGTAACGATCACAAAGTAAAATGCTTGCGTTCAAGTATCCAAAGCAAACTCCAAAACACACACGGCTTAAAAGTTGGTAGGAAGGTATGGTAGGTGGAAAGCAAATTGAACCAACCGGAAACCAAGATATTGTCAAAGCAAGTAGAGAACCACGATGATCACAAAGCAAAACAAGTCAATCTCAAAGATAGGAATGTAGTTCAAGGAAACACACGCGCGGAGAGATAAATGGGACTCGTGCAACCAAGAAATTAGCTAAAGAACCAAATGATCCTAGCGAAGACTATAAGCTCGTGTTGCACAAGTATAAGGAGAGCTACTAGCTCGATTGCAATTTATTTGGTGGGCTACAAGATTTGCACAACAATGCATACCTACTAGATGTTCATCGAGCTTGCGCGCTTCCTACAAGATATGGCAAGTGGTGTTTCTTTCTTTTCTTTTCTCTTTTGATTTGGCACTTTTTGCTTCTTTCTCTTTTGAGTCTTTTCTCTTTTGACTCCTTCTCTTTTGCACACCCACTTCTTTTTGATGCCAACAACAAGATATATGATATATGAACTAGCGCACAACTTTTGCTCGGAAACTACACGGTGCAAATGTGCAAAGCCCAAGCAATCATCAAGAGCTAGCCTCAATAGGACATGGTAATCGCAAAGATATAGTGTGGCTTTCAAAGGAATGGCAAGGGGTAAAGATTGGCGATGTTATACCTTTCGTCGATGTTCTTCACCCTTTGTTGTAGAAGCTTCGTGCTTGCCCACGGATTTTGGTGGTGGTGGATGATGGATCTTCCGCAATGGTGACGAAGGCCTTGATCGTAGCTTCGAAACGAGCCGAAGAACACCAAAAACGGAGTCCGGAATGAAAAGATATGGCCAAAACCGTGGTGCTGAAATGCTGATTTCGTGTCTGTTCCAGGTCCTGGCGGTAGTACCGCTGAGGTGGCGGTAGTACCGCTAGGCCAGAGGTAGTACCGCTATCTCCAGAAACTGCACCCGAGACGGAAATTTCGCGATTTTGGGCGGAAAAACGGAGCTCAAATCAGCAAATCGGAGGGCCAAATGATGGAATTAGGCTATGGGACCGCAAGGGAAGGTAGATCAACAAGTTTAGCAATAGATCTATGGATCAAAACTTGCCAAAATGCACTCAAATCTCAGATCGATCCAAAATCAAATTGGGGCTATTTTTGGTGGAAATTTTCGAATTTCTCAAAATCAAAGAAAAATTTGGGGATTTGTGGGGGAAACAAAGTCAAATCCGTGGCAACCATGCTCTGATACCATATGATGAGGAAAAGGTTCCTCTAGGGTGGCACAATCTTCACGGATTGACGAACGAGGGGACGAACTCACGCAAGAACACGAAGAACACGAGGAAAACACCAAGAACACAAGAACATGCACAAGATACAAGAACCGTTTCCCTTACCGGTCGGTCCAACCGGTCCAATAGAATCCACACGAAGGTGGAGAGATCGGCAAGTAGTCAAACTACAAGTAGAGGTCTTGAATCCACAAGGGGATCTTCTCCACTAGGGGAGGAACCATCCCCACAAGGGGAGGAAGGAGACCTTTGAGAAGAAGGAGTCTAGCTCTACTCTAATCTCAAAACATAGTCTATCTAGATCTGGAGGGGGTAGGTGCCTACATATAGGTTTAACCCAAAGGGGGAGGTGGGAGAGGGATACAAGGGAATATTCCCTGTTTCTGCACGCAGGCAGCGGTAGTACCGTTGGGGCAGCGGTAGTACCGTTCCAGGTCAGGTAGCGGTAGTACCGCTGCTCCAGCGGTAGTACCGGCGGACTCTCATGAATAAGATTGATGTTCTCCAGCGGTAGTACGAGGCAGGTACCGGCAGGTACCGCTGGCGATCCAGAGAGCATTTGGCGCGGCACGGTAGTGGTGGCGGTAGTGCTAGCGGTAGTACCGCTCCTGAGACTCAGCGGTAGTACCGCCCGGCGGGCGGTAGTACCGCTGCAGAAGTTGCGGCTTCTCTTCCTTCTCCTCTTCCAAGCCACCGTCTTGTCCGGCTTGCTTCCTCTCGTTCCTTGGCCATCTTCCCGTGGTCTTGTACCCGTGGTGACACACCTAGCAATGCAATGGGAACAATGGTCAAGTAGTATAACGTCCAAAGGTGACATATAGTGAATCACATAGTGGAAGGAGTTCACCTTTGAGGTCCATTGTGACTTGGGGTGTGTTGGAGTACTTGACATGGTGATGGTCGTATGTCGGGCTACATCACCTTCCAGGTCTGCATGGCTCTCGAAACCAACGGGACAGATCCCGGAACATCCGAGTCTGCGGGTCGCCGTGACGCACCAGCCTACCCTCTAACGATAACCATGCCGGACGGAAGGACGACACTCGTCATCACGGAGGAGATGGCGGCAAAAGCAAATAAGGTCATTGAGGAGTGCACCATGATGCCCGAGGACTCGACTCGCGAGGAGCTCAGAACGTACCAATACCTTATTTGGCAAGAAAACCTTCGGCTAAAAAAATATAGAGCAGCACTCGATGAACGCAGGAGGCAAGCCAGTGCATCGAGCGCACGGCGAGCGGGATTGTCTATCCACTCCACAGGACAGACAGACCCAAGGCGTCAGTCCAGGACACGACGCATCTCAGAAAGAGACAGAGCGGACCTAACCCGCAACTTGGACCTCTCGTTCATGACGCACAACGAAGAAGGGATACCTATCCCCAAGACAGCCACGGGAGCTCTGCTTTCGGTGGCCACATATCTTAGAACAACGCAACCACCCGTGAACGATCCAAACGCGGCCCTACGTCGGTAGCAGATCAAATCGCTCAATCTGGCTGCCGCAGCCATAACCCCAGGAGCTGAGATCGCTGAGGGGAAGCAGAACCCGCCGCGCGAAAAGCCCACGGCGAGCATTGAGGAGTCACGATGATCGCGACCGAGCCGTAACCATCCACGAAGATAGAGACCGTAGACATCGCGATGATGATAGGCGGAGTCGAGGACAGCTAGCCACTCGCCACCGCCAGGAGGGCGATGATTTGCGCGACGTCATAACTCAACGCCGAGTCGACAAAAGTCGATCCAGAAGATCCTCTCGCTCCTCTAGCAGCGAATCATACTCTAACGATGAGTTCGAGCCCTGTGGATCTTTGTGCTTCAGTTGACGCATCCATGAGTCTAGGATGCCGAAAGGGTTCAGGCTAACATCTGAAACACCCAAGTTTGACGGCCGCCAAGAACCATCGTCTTGGCTGGAGGACTACAAGATCGCAGTCTCCTGTCAACGAGGCACAACAACAATAGCAATGCAATACATCCAGTTGATGCTCGTGGGTTCAGCTCGTGACTGGATCAAAATCTTACCCCGTAGCAAATATGACTCGTGGGATGACTTCACGGAGGACTTCATCAAAAACTTCGCCGCAACATGCGATCGTCCCGCGACATTCGAAGAACTGCGAGCATGCAAACAGCGATCGGACGAGTCGCTGTGATCATACATCCGGCGTTGGACCACCATACGCATCTCCTTGGGCACGGTGTCAGAGGACAGAGCGATCGACGTTTTTACCCAAGGCCTCGCCAGATGAGACTTCCATGGAGCACTCAAAAGAGAGAAGCTGAGCTCCGTCGCCCAGCTCATGAAGGTCGCCAACGAGTGGGCGGATGGAGAAGATTCGGTGCGAGACAAGGACCACGAGTCACCACACCGTGACAACAACAGCTGGAGTCGCAAAGATAGCCGTGGCAATGATCGGAGGCGGAAACACAAATCTCATCACTACGATGACATGGATGGCGCCGAACTGGTGGCGGCTGGATACGTCGACACTCGCGACGAGCGCGACCGCAACGGGGGCCGTCAAGACGACCATAGCGGGAGTCGATAGGACCACCGTAGAGATAGCCGCGACTATGGTCAGCGCAGTGATGGGTACCGCAAGCGGGAGTGGCGGAAAACCCGCGATGACTCGCAAGATCAGCACACACCCGCAGAGGAAATAGAGGAAGAGTGCAGATTCCACATGTTCAAGGGTGAGGATGGAAAACTTCACTCAAGACACCTGTTGAAGGACTGCAGAAAATTCACAAGACTGGCGAGTGAGTACGTCCGACGCTTTCACTCAGCTCCCGTTGCAGCCGCAAACGGAGCCCCTCCAGCACCCCCAACAGCCGGGCACATGGCGGGTGCAGTACATCACCAGCCACGCATAGAAGCCCCTGGTGCGGCAGGAGATCAATATCCCGCTCCTCGTGTGCAGATGAATATGATCCAGAAGGGATGCCCCTATAACAAGGAACAAAAGCTCATAACTCGCCAAGTCCATTTGGCCACCATGGCACAACCCGCTGTGCCCGAGTACCTGATGGGGTCGAAAACCAGTATCACATTCTCTCGCGAGGATCACCCGCCTGCCGTGGTTCGTAAAGGGAATGCCGCTTAGGTACTCGATGCACAAATCGGTGGCTTTGCCATGTCCAAGGTCTTCATGGATGGTGGGAGTGGAATCAACATCTTGTTTGCCGACACTCTCCGCAAAATGAACCATTCAACCGAAAATCTGGCAAAATCAGATAACACCTTCCACGGCATCGTCCCGGGCAAAGCGGTCTACCCGCTTGGTACAGTACAATTTCCAGTCATCTTCGGCGAGCCGGGAAACTTCGGGACAGAGAAGATCGATTTCGAGGTCGTCGACTGGAAGTCACAATATCACGCCATCCTCGGGTGCCCGACGTTCGCTTGGTTTATGGCGGTCCCGCACTACGCTTATCTCAAGCTGAAGATGCCAGGACCCAATGGCATTATCACGGTTAGTGGAAACTTCTAGCGCTCGGATAGCTGTGACAGGGAGTTCAGCAAGATCTCCGAGATGTTCGGCATGCAGGAGCAACTCCAAGAGCTCTCCCTGAATAATGACCGCACACTCTTTCCTGAAGCCAAAAATCGGCACCCGACAGTGCCTTCAACGCCACAAACGATACGAGGTCGCACCAGGTGCACCCGACGGATCCATCGAAGACGGTCAATGTGTCATCAAGCTTAACTTCTGCATAGGAAGGCGTGCTCGTCAACTTCCTCCGTGAGAACTGGGAAATCTTTGCCTGGTGTCCAGCCGACATGCCAGGTATTCCCAGGGAATTTTTCGAGCACTCCCTTCAATTATTCCCAGACACTAGACCGTGAAGCAAACGATGCGTCGCTTCTCTGAGCCAAAGCACGAAGCCATCGGACAGGAGGTCGACATGTTACTCGCAGCCAAGTTCATCCGCGAGATCAAAAAATCAGACTGGGTGGCAAATCCCATCCTTGTACCAAAAAAGCATACAGACATACTTCGCATGTGTGTCGACTTCACATCTCTGAACAGTGTTGTCCCAAAGACCACTTCCCGCTGCCATGCATCGACCAGATAGTCGATTCGACTGCGGGCTGCGCATGCCTATCCTTTCTGGATGCCTACTCAGGCTACAACCAGATAAGGATGAAGGTCGACGACGAGGACAAAACAGCTTTCATCACACCATACGGTGTCTACTGCTACACCACCATGCCCTTCGGGCTAAAAAATGCGGGTGCCACGTACCAGCGCATGATGCAGAACTGCCTCAGGGAGCAGATCGGACGCAACATCCAAGTCTATGTCGACGATATCATTATCAAGACAAAGAAGGAGGACACGCTCCTCGACGACCTGCGTGAGACGTTCGCCAACCTCAACCGCTACACGATCAAGCTCAACCCTAAGAATTGTGTCTTTGGCGTGCCAGCAGTACAACTTCTGGGTTACCTTGTCTCGGCTCGAGGCATCGAAGCGGACCCGGAGAAGATACAAGCTATACTGACCATGCAGCAGCCGACCAAACTTCGAGAGGTGCAGAAGCTAGTAGGTCGAGTGGCTGCACTCAGTCGATTTATCAGCAAGCTCGGCGAAAAAGCACTCCCATTCTATCAGCTGATGAAGAAGTCAGACAAATTCGAGTGGACGCCAGAAGCTCAAGCAGCCTTCGTCGACCTCAAGCGCGTACTCACAACCCCTCCAATCTTGGTCGCGCCTCGGGAGCGGGAGCCGCTATATCTATATGTCTCCGCCACCAACAGGGTGGTCAGCACTGTGCTTGTCGTCGAGCGCATGGAGGAAGGACACACCCATGGCATAAAAGAGACCGTATACTACCTCAACGAGGTCCTCTCCATATCAAAACAGCGGTACCCACATTACCAGAAGCTGGCTTACGCGGTGTTCATGTCATCACGAAAGGTCGCACATTACTTCGCCGAGCACCCGATAACTGTTGTTAGCTCGGCGGCACTCGGCGACATCCTCACCAACCCCGACGCAACTGGATGAGTCACCAAGTGGGTCATCGAGCTAGGACCTCGAGACATCAAGTATGAGCACCCGAAAGCAATTAAGGCGCAAGTACTCCTGACTTCACCACCGAGTGGATCGAAGCCCAGCTACCAGGAGTCCCAGACGTGTCCAACTCCTGGACCATGTACTTCGATGGGTCGAAGAAGCACGAAGGAGCAGGCGCAGGCATTGTACTTATATCAGCAAAAGGGGACAAGCTCCGCTACGTCCTGCAGATGGATTTCCCCAAACCTTCCAATAACGAGGCAGAGTACGAGGCCTTATTGCACTGCATGCGGATTGCCATGGCTTGCGGATGCACACGACTCATGATCTACGGTGACTCGAATCTGGTGGTACAGCAAACAATGAAGACCTGCGATGCCACAGCAGACAACATGATCGCGTATCGCGACCTGTACAATCTCATGGAGGGCACTTTCGATGGTTGCGAACTGCGACACATCGGGCGAGAAAGCAACAAGGAGGCAGATATGCTAGCCAACCTCGGCTCCACAAAGGCACCAGTACCACCTGGCGTATTCCTCGAGCGCATCTAGCACAGATCTATCAAAATCAAGAAAAATGAAGCACCCTCGCCTCCGGTCGCCGCAGACAAGGACACTCCTCCACCTGGTACTGAAGGCCCGCCAGTCGAAGTCCTCCTTATCGAACCAACCTGGACACACCCGTTCCTTGCATACATGCTACGTAATGAGCCGCCAGACGACGCAGCAGAATCGTGGCGCATCACTCGACGCGCTAAGGCATACACAATCATCAAAGGCGAACTGTACAAATGCAGTATTTCAGGGATCCTCCAGAGGTGCATCGCATTGGAGGACGGCAAGACCATCCTTTGAGATATCCACGCCGGAACCTGTGGACACCATGCGAGCAGTCGATCACTCGTCGCCAAGGCCTTCCGAGTAGGGTTCTACTGGCCAACAGCACTCAGGGACGCAGAGGACACAGTGAAGAGGTGCATCGGCTGCCAGAAGTTCGCCACTAAGCCACACGCACCTGCATCAGAGCTGAAAACCATACCACTAGCCTGGCCCTTTGCCTAGTGGGGACTCGACATGGTGGGGCCACTCAGGAAATCCTCGCGTGGAGGACACACCCACCTCCTGGTGGCAGTCGGCAAGTTCACCAAATGGATCGAAGCGGTCCCTATTACAAATTCGACCACCACAACAGCGGTGAATTTCATCAGGTCAATCATATACCGCTTTGGGCTCCCTCACAGCATCATAACCGATAACGGTACAAACTTCACGGCTGAGGAGTTCCGTGACTTCTGCAAAGACCAAGGCGTGAAGCTCAACTACGCATCAGTAGTGCACCCGCAGTCGAACGGGCAGGTGGAAAAGGCCAATGGACTTGTATGCAGCGGAATCAAGAAGCGGCTGTTAGTGCCACTCAAACGAGCTGCGGTTCCTGGGTGGAAGAGCTACCGGCAGTACTTTGGAGCCTGCGAACTACTCCAAATAGGTCGACACAGTACACACCGTTCTTCATGGTGTACGGCGCAGAAGCAGTCCTACCCTTCGACGTCCAGTTCGACGCACCTAGAGTCGTCGCATATGACGAAGAGGAAGCGGAGGAAGCACTCGAAGATAGCGTCGACACGCTAGACGAAGCATGCGACATTGCGCTTGCTCGCACAGCTGTCTACCAGCAAAACCTCCACAACTATCATGGTCGTCGACTGCGCACCAGGTCCTTCATGGTTGGCGATTTGGTGCTCCGCCTGAAGCAGAAGAAGGTGCACAAGCTTGTCTCCCCATGGGAGGGACCCTTCATCGTCACGGAAGTCATCGACGGCGGCGCATACCGACTGAAGCACGCGAAGACAGGAGAGCTTTCGCACAACCCTTGGAACGTTGCGCACCTGCGCTATTTCTATGCTTAGACTGCTCAGTCATCAAATGTAATAGGCGACATGTCGGATAGCTGCAGGTTTCAGACACGCCCTTTTCCTTACCAGGGTACCTAAGGGGACTGGAAGGTTTTTTAATGAGGCGGCCTGCAGCTTAACTTACAAAAAGTGGAATACAATCAATGTTCTTGTATGTCCTTCTTTATTTTTTGCATAACACACTCAAAAAACCTTGGCCGCACCCGAACACTCGGGGGCTGCGCCGTTCAGGTTAAACAAATACAAAAACCTGGGCCGCACCCGAACACTCAGGGGCTACGCCGTTCAGGTTAGACAAACACAAAAAACTTTGGCCGCACCAGAACGCTCGGGGGCTGCGCCGCATAGATCAAACAAAAACAAACGACCCAGCCGTACCCGAAAACTCGGGAGCTGCGCCGTACGACTCAAGCAAATCTACAAACACCTCGGCCGCACCCGAATCCTCGGGGCTGCGCCGTGCAAAATTACAACTTCATACTTCGCTATAAGCACCCGAACACTCGGGGGCTGTGTCCGACAGCATACAAAACCACATCTCGCAAACGCAAAAAGTTACAACTCCACACTCGGGGGCTAAGCCCCGCATATACATTGCAATTCTTCATGATCAATTTCATTAGACATACAGACTGCGAAAATACAGCAGGTAACTTTACATACAAACTCATACAAATTAACACCTAAACTACTCTGCAGGTTCCTCCTTCGGCTCCTCCCATTTTTCTTCTTCTTTCAAAATCTGGTGAATAAGGACAAGTGCATCAAGACGAGTCGCTTCATAGTGCTCCAGCATAGACACAGGACCGCCACCAGGCACTGGTGGCAGACCCAGTGCGATTTTCTTCAGGTCAAGATTGGGTAGATGAGCACGAACGAAGCAGCGCCACCAGTCCTTGTGGTTGATCATTCAACGGAAACAAGGACCGGTGCACTCGAGCTAGAGCCGACCTGCATACTTCAAGAAGAACAGCCGCACGCCAGGCACGGTCGTGAAGCCTAGCCAGCACAAGAACTCTCGCCCTATCACACCAATAGGGTGAGTGGAAAACTGTGGGCTGCTGGCATAGTCATTCAGACGATCGT
Source organism: Poa pratensis (assembly GCA_947311845.1). Classification (NCBI taxonomy): domain Eukaryota; kingdom Viridiplantae; phylum Streptophyta; class Magnoliopsida; order Poales; family Poaceae; genus Poa; species Poa pratensis. The sequence goes on along the minus strand of CAMZMU010000080.1, from coordinate 47,106,926 downwards.
CCAAGCACGCCGTCTCGGCTTGGCTATCCATGCAAGCACCTACAAAAAATCGCGCTATATCACAAACATCACATTCGCAAACAACTCGACACTCGTTCGGGTGCACTTACATTTTAGATGCAGATTCACCTTCTCCAGCTCTTTAAGCAAATAAATCTCCCGTGCCATCGCCGGCGAAGGCCTCGACAGCAACTCAGCCATCGCACTCTTCGTTTCCTTCAGCTCCTGCTCCGTCTTCGAGAGCTTCAGCTGCAGGTAATCGATGATCTTCTGGTCATTCTTACTCCGAGTATTCATCTTGGGAGCAGCACTCCCAGAAGAAGGGCAGGTCGGCGCACCAGGTGCTCCAGGCTACACAAGAATAATTCAAGGCATAAGAACGACGCGTGCATAAAGCACACACCCGATCCACAAGGCTCGGGGACCGTTCATTCCATAAGCGTAATCATGACACAAAGAGGGTAACAAAAGCATAGCTCATACTCATCAAAGCCTCATACGGCACCAGTTTCAATACATGCAAAAGAGAAAGGGAGACAGTCCTGCCATCTACGATATCGACTCAGACCTAGACCTAGAGGTGCGGGTAGCACGCTCGGAGAGGATGGCGGCACGTTTTTCCATCATAGCCACCATCTTCCTCGACAGCGTCCCGGCCTGCTCCTTCATCGCACCTGTCACGGCGGTTTTCCCGTCGGGTTTCTTCGGGAAGCCAGCTACGGCTTTCTCAAAGCCGCCAGCAATACCATGGCCAAGTAGCAGAACGACGGTGGTCTCAGAGCCACCTACCATTTGGGGCGTAGTTGGTCAAAGTGGATGTCCCAGGCCTGAACACATCAGCTAGACCTTCTACGGTCGCGGATGGTGTGCCTTTTGGAAAGACGAGCTGGTGGACAGCCGTCAGGGCACTCGCGGACTTGTTGAGAGCCTCCCTGGCTTGGGCGCATATCTTGTCAAAGGCACCCGCCACATCCTCGAAGGACCCTTCATCCGCAGCAGGTGCATCACCAACAGTCACTGTCAGGTCAAGATAAGTCAGAACCAAATCACAATCCATCTAATTAACAGATAGCACATGGTAGAGTTGTCACCTCCCATCACATGAGATAGCGAGCGCAGCCGCTCTGTCTGAAGCGTCTCACGAGCGTCCATCTCCTTGAGCTTCTCACGCTCAGCTGCGAGCTCATTCTCGAGCTCCTGCACCCGAGTCAGCGTTGCCTCTCGCTTACCTGCAGGCAAGGAAGCGTAAAGCTTCACGTCAAAATTTTCAAACAGAAAAGGCAGATTCGCAAAAAGGTCTTTACCTTCCGACTGCTCCAACTTAGCCCGCAGTTGGTCGCGTTCTTGCTCCATCTGCACATATGTTTCACCCGACTCCAGCATCGTGTGGTAAAACGGCTGCGGGATAAACAGGACACAACATAAGCATCTGAGCCTATGCCGAACTACACCTAGTTGCACATAGCCTCGGGGCTACTCCCATCGGGAGCGCTGTCGCGCACCCGATAAAACATGAAGCCTTCAATGGTACTTATGTGGTTGTAGTGTGCCGGCAGCGCAGCACCTGAGGAAGAAGGCGCGTCTCCCTAGGGCGCAGGAGGCACACTCGTCGGGATAGTTCTCTCCACCCGAACCGCATCATCCGAAGAAGACATAGGCGTCCCCTCGGGAGCGGTAGGTGCCGCTTTCTTCTTTGGCAGAGTGTCCTCGTCCGGGCTGAACAGCAAAAATCAGACAAAAAGACAGCCAGGAAAAACATAAGACCTGAACAAAATGAGCAAGTGATTACCTTGCATCTTCATCATCAGAGCTCAGAAGGCTTGTGTAATCCAAGTGTGCGACGGAGTCACAACCCTGGCTTCTTTCGAGTCAGGCGATGAGGAACCCGAGTCCTCGCCACGCTCAGTGTGCGGAGGAGAGCTGGCCGCAGTCGACGTCGTTTCGTCTACACGGCGTCGTTTTCGCGGCTGCTCTTCCTCCTCTTGCCCGGATTCTTCCACCTCCTCGACCATATCTGGTATCCTCTAGAGCGTCGATGTAGGGCACGTACCTGAGTACACATAGCACGTCTGCTTGAGGTAGCGAGCGATTCATCGAATCAATGATCATAAGAGGAAAGGAGCGAATTCACTTGGCTCGAGCTCTCGTCATTGGACGAATTGGTCTAATTGGTGTGGTGAGGTCCTTGGGACACCTCGTATCAAATGTGTTGGTGATATTGTCAAACTAGTTTGAGATCCTAGCAAATCTGCACCGATTACTGGGACGCTGAACACAAACGAGAAGTGTTCATGGACATATCCATACTTATGTGGCCTCACATTCGAAATCCAATTATACAACCCAAGTTGAAGCTGTGTTGAGTTAGGGGAAATTGGAGTCTCGGGGAAGTTGGTGACGAGTCTCAAGACGTGAAACTAGGGGCCATAGTGTTCGAGTATTCGGGGTGGACTTTGGTGTCTCCAGGGCCTAGAGTGTCTGAATGAGTGTCCGAGGCTGACTTTGTCCCCGCTCGGTCTCTGGGTATGTAGCACGCAATTATCCTAATGTTGATCTTGTGAAGCGTTTTTCGACCTGGTTGAATTATTGTTGGAAAGATTTACCCTGGAGTCCCCACTATAGAATGTTTGGAGTCCCCATATAAACAATATTCATCTAACGGGTAAATTTCAACCGGGATCTATAAATAGCCCTTGTGCCCCTTGTTGTGGAGCAACAGATCGTAGATCCATTTGAGCTGTCCACCATCTCTTCCAAACCTCTTTTGATCTAATTCTAAATGGGAGAGATGGAATCCAAGAGGGAGGTGAGATTCATGTGTCCCTAGAAAGAGCACTGAGTTCATCACCAAGCATTAGACACACCTATTTTTCTTGGGGTTGGGGATTCTTTAGGCGTCCACCATGAGCACCCAAGTTTGTATTGCCCTAAAGGTTGACCTTGGAGTTTGCGGTTGAAGCTCAAGGAGAAGAAGGTTACACTTTTGCAACCCAAGCTCTCTCACGTAGATAGGATTTCGCAAGGACTGAGACTTTTTGAACTACGTCATCTAATTGCCCTTTATGTTGATTCTACCAAGTTGCTCTCATACTACTTTTGGTTATCCGGTAGACATCGTTCTTTTTGAAAAAAATTCTTTTGATGATTTGTTAGATTTTGTGTGTGTTTGTTTGATGGTAACTCTCTAGCTTAATAGTACTATATAAATCATATCATTTTTTTAGTAAAGGGATTATATTAATACCAAGGATACCAGTTACACCTAGTCTGTACAACAACATAATGTACAGAGCAAATCTACACATTAAGGATGCACATAGCCAAATTAGAGAAATGGAAAAAGGAAAAAAAAACCGCCAAAAGCAATTAGAGATTCGCAACAGCAATAAATGCTACTGCAAAACACCGATCGTCCAGCTCACAAATGTCACACACACGGTTTTGATATGTACAGCGCCACACAACTAAACCGTATACGTACAACAAGCAGTGAAGCGTTGTCTTCTCTCCATCCGCGAGGACTCTCTGAAACAGTAGCCGATTCTCGACGTGAGCATGCGGGATAGTACCTTCAGAGTCTAATTGACCTTCTCCAAATACGACCGCCTTGTTAATCCCCATATTGACACCTTGGTAATCGTAGTAATGGTGGTGGTCGACATACCCAAGGTGCCGATATTAGGGTGCAACCAGAAAATGGATGTTTGTGCCCCGGGAGGCCAGCAGCCATCGCTGACGGTGACGCGCCAAGTCCAAGACCGGGCTGGACAGAAAGCAAAAGCCAAATTGTGCAGCAACGGCAACCATACACATCGTACCAAAACGCAGAGCAACGGGTACCATAGCGAACACTAAGCACGCAATCGAGGACATCGCTCCGACGCGTCTGGAGATCCTCACCCGCGTCAGTCGAATACAATTCGTCATGCTATTGCTAGGCGAGATGTCCTTGCGTGGATGCAGCTTCGTTGATATTCTCCACGTGCATGTTCTCAGGCTACACACCCGCATACATGTGTCGCATGCATGTGCATGATCCAATGGATCAGAATGCATGCATCCAACCGAGCATACAGCCTCAACAAGTCCACAAGTCATAAAGTCCACAAGTCATAAGAACAAAATTTAAAAAACCGAATTACATATCATAATGATAAATTGTAGACACGTCTAAGGTGGTGGAAGGCCAAACCTCCAACCACGTAGACACCTCCCAGAACAGGACGCGGTGCTCCACACGCTGTAGAGGTGACCATGAACGGATCGTAGCTGTGCACCGGTAGATGACCTGCATAAGAGATGATTTTTTATCATTAAAAATCTTGTCATTTCTACACAGCCATAGCGACAAAATTATGGCAATTGCTTCCACCCTAATCAGTAGCTTAAACCTAGAATCCACACCGTTTAGTCAGTTGCCAAAAATATTTGCAACACTTCGAGGTGGGTACAAGTTAGAGGCTATCTGGATGGCTGACCATATAGATCTAGCAAAATTATATTGAAAGAAAAAGTGTTTTATACTCTCGTCGTGATTAGAGAAGACACATTTTTTACTTCCCTGCCAATTTCGCTTCGCAAGGTCGTCCTTTGTAAGTTTACTCCTCAACAAAGATACCACGCAAATATCTTAGTTTTTAGCAGGATCTTAATCTTCCAAATTTTGTTATTATTATCAACTAGAACATCAGATTGGATTAACGCTTTGTACATAGAATCCACTGAGAATTTACCATTCTCCTTGAGATTCATCGAAATTTATCGGGTCCCTGCGTCAAGTGAACTGACGCTAGACGTCGTACCAAGGCCTTCCAAGATGTTTGTCTAGGACCAAATAGACTTCTCGTGAAGACACATTTGGTGGGGACGTTTCCATCACCTTAGCGAGTGTATCGCTTTTGTGCCGCACAATGTTGTATAAGGCCAGAAATTGGAATATTTGACAAAAAGGACCACCTCCACAAATGAATTGTCAAAAAGACTACCTCTCAAATAAATTGTCAAAAAGGACCACCTTTCTCGTGGCGGCAGGGCTCCCAGGCGACACGTGGCACCTGCCGCCACTGTCTGAGGCGGCTGGACCTGCCGCCACCAGGGCAGGCGGCACCCTGACGTGCAGGTGCAGGCGTGCATGAACGGGAGCAATGAGCCTGCCGCCACCAAGGCAGGCGGCACCCTGCTGCATGCATGTTTTCACGATCGTATCTCCTAGCTTTGTTGAAATTGTCTTTTTTACTGAGCCCGAAATACGTGGTATTTCGCAATGAAATTTTGCACGATGGTAGTACATAGAGTTGGCTACATCTAGATATTTTTTTTCAAATTTTTTGAGACGTATAAAAAAAATCAAAACAGGGGAGCTAGCTAGCTAGCTTGCATGTCCAATCTTTCCTGGCATGCATGCACGTTTCACAGTGAAGATCCATGCGTGCACCAGGGTGCCGCCTGCCCTGGTGGCGGCAGGCCCAGCCGCCTCAGACAGTGGCGGCAGGTGCCACGTGTCGCTTGGGGCCCCTGCCGCATCGAGAAAGGTGGTCCTTTTTGACAGTTTATTTGAGTGATGGTCTTTTTTTACAATTCATTTGTGGAGGTGGTCCTTTTGTCAAATATTCCAGAAATTGTTCTCAGAGCGTGGTATTACCCAACCATTTGTCCTCCCAGAATCTAATTTTGATCCATCCTTGATAGAGAAAGACCCATATGGACAGAAGAATTTCTTCGTGGCCATAAGGCCAGCCCAGAATTGGGAGTCACCCGGTTTCCAGTAAACCTGGGAAAGAGCACGTGAGCCCACGTACTTCTTTCTAAGGAGGGTTTGCCAAACCCCATCTTCAGTCAAAAGCTTGAAGATTCACTTGCCAAGGAGGGCCCTGTTCTTGACCTCTAGGTCATGAATACCAAGTCCTCCTTGGTCCTTTGGTCGGCAAACCACACTCCATTTAGCCAATCGGTACTTTCTCTTCTCACTATCCCCTTGCCAAAATAATCTTGATCGGAAATAATCCAGTCTTTTCAAGACTCCTTTTGGAAGTTGAAAGAATGATATCATATACAATACCATATTACTTAGTACTGAATTAATGAGTACCAATCTGCCACCCAAGGATAGCAATTTGCCCTTCCAGCTGTTTAGTCTAGTCTGTAGTCGCTCCTCCACCAGTTTCCATTCAACATTTGTTAGTCTCCGATAATGGATCGGAATACCCCAAATACTTGATCGGGTACTGGCTCTGGTTGCAGCCAAAAAGCTCAGCATACAAGGAGACTCTTGCGCCGGTTATTATCTTCTATAGATAAATCGAGATGTATGTACATGCCACTTAGAGTTGACATCATGGACTTTATTCATCCGATGTGGCTAGCGGTCGATCAATGGGAGTTCCATTCTTTCCGCTGTATGTTGATATGCTTCTTTCGTGAAACCTCATATGACGAGTAACACTATCTAACAATTCGGTTGTGTGCATCACTCGATGTTTGAGTATGGAGTTGCTCTCTCTTTTCTAAACAAATGAAACCTTTTGTTAATGATAGAATTATGACTACATATGCAGAAAATCCCCACAAAGGGAACCCAATGAACAACTGGAAAATCATTAAAGGTTATTGAAAAGGAACTATCTTAAAGATGCTGAATACACTTGTTCGAATTTAAAAACTGTTACAGATGGATGACAAGCACAACTGCACAACTCCAATTGCAGATACACCATAGTTTTGTGACAAACGGAGTATAATACATACTCAGTGCTAGGAACTGGGAGGGAGATTTGGCTAGTTAAACATAACTCATTCACACATATACTTGAGCACACCGGGAATGTGAACACTGTAGAAATAGTCGTCCCAGTCGATGGACTTGGGGTCGAAATCAAAGTAACATTGTGATGCATTGTTATCTTGGTCCTTGTTCATCGCCATCCTTAGCTTCTCCGTATTCATGTCATCAAAGCTTCACAAGGTTGATAAAATTAAGTCAAAGAACCGTATTCTAATTAACGGTAAAATGCTACATTCTGATAATAAAGCTTTTAAGTTGCCTACGTACCACCCTTTGAACAAGCTGTATGGCGCGTAGAGTTCAATGAGCTGCATCACGAATCTGTATTTTCTGCTAAGCTCGTTGTAGCGCCGCGAGAAAACACCGCACAACGCAATGTTCACCAGCCGAAGCATCTGTCCAGCCGCAAGACTAATCTCATCCTCATCTGATCATCTCATTTACGAAATCAGAATGGAAACCACAAGATAACTAACCTCGAGAGGAAGCCTGTACTTGATGGCCATGTACAGACTCAACCGCGCGACCGTGCTGAAGAAGCGCATCTTGTTCAGCCGCGCGGGCTCGCCGTTCCTCCCCGTGCGGGGCGGGTTGTCGAAGAAGTACCGGTGGCCGGACTCCGCGAGGATGGCGTACGGCGCCGGGTTGCGCAGCGACGACGTCACGTGGTAGATGGTCTGCGCTTGCTCCTCCGAGTGTGCCGCCATGGCCACCATCATCGCGTTCACCACCATGTCCCCCGGAATCTGTCCAAACCACGTACCCGCCACAGTTGGTAATTAGTGGCTTGGTTGCTTGATCAAATCATTTTCATTCAAGAATTCTGTTGTCAGTCAGTTTTAAGCAAACCCACCACGTCCATTATCAAATCCAGGTCGACTAGGAAGAATGACAAGGTCTGCTTGGCGTAGCCGATGACCACCGCGTCGATTGTCCTGCGAAAAATGACAATGTTCACATGATCATTGTTGTCGACTGTCCCGAAGAATCAAGAAATAGAGAGATTCTTGAGTTTTTCTCACCTGATTCCTTCCATCCATCCAGGCAATGGCTCCATGACGATGCTGGTTATGATGCTCGGCCGGAGGTCGCCTCGAAGGTGCCCCAGCAGCATCTCCCCCATTGCCTTGGTGAAGACATAGGTGTTTGGCCACCCAAACTGCCGAGCCCTTTGTGCATAAGAAAACACATGTAAGGTTTGCAGTGTTATTTACCAGTCGCACAAAGCAGTATGCATGCAGATGTATGTTGCTGCTTTTCCCCTTCTTTTCTGATAATAAAAGTTGTTTGTGTCTGACCTCTTGAGACCAAGTTCCTTCATGGCTCTCCTCTCAGCCTTCTCAGATGAACAGTTAGCCTTCAGCTCGTCTCTTTGATCAGATTTAGCTCGGATTCGATGTCCAAATGTGTGCCCTCCCTTAGTGTCTCACCCATCAAGAATGGTTTCTCTAGTATTATTCCGTCTTGTTCACCAGCTACGTAGGCTGTTCAAGTCAGTAATCAATCACTTTATAAGTTAGAATGGCATATGTCTCCACATCCACAATGCATATATCATAAACATATGGCCCTATATATTTCTCCGCACCAGTTGAAACATGAAGCAACATCTTGAGTTTAGTACACTTGTTTGAGAATGCACAGACGTGCTTTGCTCCCAGGACATTCGCGTCGAACGCCACGTCATACCTGAAAAGCATCACAGGTTGACCAATTATTTCAACAGCTATGTTTATGTCAGTAATCTCTTACAAGGAAACACCTGAATTACCTTTCAGAGAAATTTGTAGTCGCAGCTCCATTCACGATGATGTCTATGTCCTTGTACAATTCTCTCAGGTTGCCGGTGTCTAGCCCAAAATTTTCATACATGATGTCACCTGTGAAATTTTGACAAAAGAGACCACCTCGCGAAATGAATTGTCAAAAAGGACCACCTCCGAAAATTATTGTCAAAAAGGACCACCTGAGCCGTGGCGGCAGGATCCCAAGGCGACACGTGTCCCCTGCCGCTACGGGCAGAGGCGGCACGCCGCCTGCCGTGCTCCACGTCACGTGCCGCCACGGGCGCTGGCGGCCGGGCCCACGACGGCAGGCGCCATGTCAGCATGCCGCCACAGGCGGTGGCGGCTGGGCCCACCAGCAGCTCTGCGCAGTGCCGGCGGCAGGCTCCACGTCACCAAGCCGCCACAGGCTGTGGCGGCTGGGCCCACCACCAGCAGCTCCGCGGACGTGCCGCCTCTGCCCGTGGCGGCAGGAACCTGCCGCCTCGCCCGGTGGCGGCAGGGGACACGTGTCGCCTGGGGATCCTGCCGCCACGGCTCAGGTGGTCCTTTTTGACAATAATTTTCAGAAGTGGTCCTTTTTGACAATTCATTTCGCGAGGTGGTCTCTTTTGTCAAAATTTCGGCCAAAGGACAGATCTTTTCTTCGAGGAAATCATCGAAGTCCATGCCATGTTTTTCTTTCAGAAGTTGAAATATCTCCCTCCCTGTGACCTGAAAATACCAAAACAGCGTTCATGAATAGATTTTATTGTACAGTGCTTTTGTCAAATTACTCTCCCTGGAGGAAATATATCAGAAATAAATGCTGCAAATTCAATTCCAGACTGGTTGCCAATCCCAGGAGTGCAAGCTACCGTTGATTTTTCTTTCAGTTTATTTGTAAAGAGCATTAGATACACTTCAGCTACTACATGCTACCATGTAGTGGCATCCTTCTCCCTTAGAGCAAGTATAATAGTATAGTCGGCTGTTGACTATAAGAAGGTGTCATGTTATCTATAGCCAACCTAATAGCCGACACGTATAATAGTAATATGGAATACTTTATTAATAGTTGACCCACCTTTCATTCTCACAAAGTGCCTAGGAGCACGTGCTGCAGCTGGCTCTTGCATGAGAGCCCGCTTCCACACTCTCGCATATTCTCTCTCCTTCATATAAGCACAAATATATTATTAAAATCCTTATAGCCCGCTGACTGGACCTTATTGTACTTGCTCTTATTTGTGCACTGCTACCATTCATTCCTCCACAGACATTTTATCGGCAATTTATCACTGCTTCCTACTCGTGACTGTCTTTATTCCACAGAAAGGATTTCTGCATCTTGCACCGCAGATTTTCTCGATAAGATACGTTTTGTGGATTGGTGGAGTATCTATTGTCTTCATGTGATTCATCACCCCTACCCCGTGTAGTTTATAGTTACTTCTCTCGGTGGACAATATGACGCATTTATGCTGACCTGAATTTCGGTGAATGCCTGATAAATGAATTGCTAGATATAGCTAACAAACAAATAATGTGTCACATTGATTTTCAGAAAATAATCCGTGATATTGATGGTCCATAGCACAAAAATGTTTCAGTCAAGTTATCTTTTTTTTTGTCAAACTGTAGGATTAAATTTTATGTACTATAAACCAAATGCAGAGTAAATTTTTGTCAGTGAATTCTCATGAATTTTGTGTGAGCAAAGCTTCCAAAATGCAAGAGGTGTGAATGATGGCGTTGCGTGCAAGTATGAAATTCGGCATAGCATACATGTGCATGTGCATACACACAGAGACGGATAGACTGCGAATGATTTGTATTCTGCAAGGCCTTTAGACTTGCTTCCACTTATATTCTTTCATGATGGAAAAGGTAAAAAAACACAAGATTATTGTCAAGAACACAATGGCCAAGAAAATTCGGGCCTGATAAAGTTACAAGAAATGTGGTGGAAAAAATAGGCTAGCATAATATAGTACTTTACCTCCATCTGAATCCGAAGCTTTGCGGATTCGACATCAGAGGCGCGGACCAAGAGGAAGAGCTTCGTGACATCAGGCTAAACCCTCAGTATCTTCTCCACAAGCACTGCTCTCAGAATAAATACCAGCATAGAACCCTCTTCGATGGTCAGCTAAAACAGAGTTGTTAGCATAAAACTACCACTTTACGCGCTAAATTTCGAAAAACTACCACTTTACATTTCAATCGCACAGAACTACCACTCTACGCCTGATTTTTTGCAATGTGCGCAAATCCGTGTCTAAACAAAAATTGACACTCGTGCTGACAGGTGGGACCCACATGGCAGTGCTGACGTGGCAGCACACATGGACTGTTTGCTAAGGTGGCAGCAAACATGGACATGGGCCCACCTGTCAGACCAATAAAAAATATAAAATCTAAAAAAAAATCTAAATATCAAAAGAAAAAGGAAAAAGTCATATTTTTCTGTTTCTATTTCTCTTTTCTTTTCTTTTCCGCACTCCTTCGCTGGCTGCTGGTCGTGGCGGCCATGGACTAGCTCGTCCGGATGGCTCCTGGCGCCGCTGCGCTTCCGGCCGCCGACGCAGCAGCCCACGACCCCCTCATCCCTGTCAGGGCTAAGAGCCCGAACTCGTGGTGCGTCTCCATACGGAGCCGAAGTCGTAGAATACGCCGGCAGCGGCGCGCGCCAGGGCGAGCTCCACCTCGCGCGTGCACTCGCGGATGGCGACCAGCGTGGTCGACTCGCCGGAGAAGAGCGCGTCGAGACGCTCCCTTTCCCGGCCCACCGCGTCGAGCATGTCCAGCAGCTTGAACAGCCTCTGCGCCTCCCGCAAGGCCGCGACCACGCCGTCGGTGAAGCGGAAGAACGTGGCCACGATGCGCACGGCGATCTTGGCGAAGCACTCGGGCCAGCACGCGCGCGCCCAGGCGGCGACGCAGGGCGTCCAGCTGCTGGTGCCGGTGGTTCGCCGTGCCCCTGTGCGCCGGCGTCGTGGCTCGCCCTCCGCCTCGCCCGGCCGCCGCCCGCAGCGCCGCCGCGTCATGAAATCCCGCTGCTCCGAGCTCGATCTGATGAGCGATCAGTTGGAAAGGGATGCGTTGACCTTGGTCCATACGTGGCCTCATCTCACCTTTTGATTGTTTTTATTTATTATTGGAAAAGAAATGAAAAGAGAAATAGAAACAGAAAAAAAATATGACTTTTCCCTTTTTCTTTTGATATTTAGATTTTTTTAGATTTTATATTTTTTATTGGTCTGACAGGTGGGCCCATGTCCACATTTGCTGCCACCTCAACAAACAGTCCATGTGTGTTGCCACGTCAGCACTGCCATGTGGGTCCCACCTGTCAGCACGAGTGTCAATTTTGGTTTAGACACGGATTTGCGCACATTGCAAAAAATCAGGCGTAGAGTGGTAGTTCTGTGCGATTGAAAGGTAAAGTAGTAGTTTTTCGGAATTTAGCGCGTAAAGTGGTAGTTCTATGCTAATAACTCGCTAAAACACATTGCACATCCTGAAAGAGTAGCCATGCATGAACAGTACCTTTTCCTAAGAATCCAGTGGAACCGGTAATGAGGATGTTCTTGCCCCTGAAGTATCCTACGACCATGTCGGCATCCATTTCGCCTACCATCATCGCTTCGTCGAGTTTGCGTGCCTCGCTCGAGAGGGCGTCGTGAGGTTTATGCCTCGTGGTTAAAGCCTACCTGTTGGGTGTTAGGTTGTCAAATGGAAGCATTACTGTGATTTTCAATTGGAACGGGTGGCCATGTATATATAGGGGAAGCTAGGAAGAAGAAGATGAGTTTCAGAGGACAAATTGAACAAGCAGGCAAAAATGGTGGGTCATGTGCTGAAACGCAACTCAGTACCAACTGCTTGCCAATCAACTACACTATGATTGCCTTGTATAATTAAATTATTATTTTTGCTTCGAAAAGGTTAATGCATTGTACATCAACTCTCTATCTAGACGAGAACCTTTTTCTCATCCAAAATGCTCAAATAGGTTCTTTCTTCTCAACAACTTAGGTCAATAATATTGGTGGTGGAACGGAGTGGCAGGAGCCGTACATTGCACATAAAACGGTAGAGGTGGATACTGAATGGTACTGTCGTATGCTTTCAATTCTAAACATTAGATTGTGAATCAAAAGACAAATGTAACGAAAATCCACTTTTCACATGGGAGTGTATGCTCCTACCACCAGGAAAAACACTCAAAAAAATCCGAACAAAAATTTCGCCCGTGCATCTCGACATTCTGTGCGCCCACCAAGTTTCATGAAAACCCGATATTGTTTGCGATCCGTGTAAAAAAGACAAAATAAATGTCTCGTAAAAAATATTGTTTACACAAAAATTGTCTTTTTACCAAAGATACAAAAATATCAGTTTTCCGTGAAACCACTTTGTGAGCACATAAAACATTGAGATGTAATTTTTTTCCAAATTTTTGACATTTCAAAATATGTTTGAAACGGATTTTCGAAACCGGAAACATATGGTCAGGGTGCTAAAACGCCACCCAAACTTAAAGCGTTGTACCAAAATAAATTGGTTCCCGAACTCACTAGGAGTCTTGGAAAACTTGTATATGCTCACTCGTGTTGTACATATTTTCGTTATAAATAGGGCGTGAACCTTACTAAGTCAACTACTAGCATGATGCTACATTTAACATCAACAATTACGTTTTAGCTCCAACGGGTGAGACAATTAATGAATTTTTTTGTTTTCTTTTGAGAGAGAGACTAGATAACTCTGGATAGGCCATCTGCAGGCAATCGATGTAGGTCTCGTCTGTAGACCATTTGAACCGCACCCGTGCGACTGCGTCAGGCCGCACCGGAGCACCCACACTAGTAGGGAAAAGGTTACCGCTGGCGGACGCTTTTTGGCTACCGCTGGCGAATAAGCGTCCGCCAGTACAGTCTGGCCAGTGGTAATGCGCTGGCGAAGCTGGCGCCCGCCAGAGGTAGGAAAACTTACCGCTGGCGAACAAAGCTCTGCCCGCCAGCGGTAGGTTCTAGCAGCGCTGGTGACGAACCGCGCCCGCCAGAGATAGCTGCTCCGCTCGCCAGCGGTCGAGCTTCGGGGTAAAACCTAGTTCGCCAGCGGTATATTTTTGCAGTATTTTTTTTTTTGAAAATTGTATTTCGGCGGTAAATACAGGTATATATATCAGTGGTATATGTAAAGGCAGCAGAAACAGTATAAATACATGATTAATAAGTACAAACCGAAAAGTTATACAAGTGTTCGACCGAATATGTATCATACAAGTACAAACACATCACGATGAGTCGGTAGTTTAAATCGCAAGCTTTCAAAAGGAAGTAGTCATCTAAATTACAATCACTTAGAAGCTAAGCTAGTGAGCCGCGCAATGACGAGGAGGAGGGGATCACAATGAAGTATCCGGTCGTTCTTCCTCTCTTCCGGCCGCTAGCTTCCGTCTCCTCCTTGCTCATTCTTCATCTCTATAGAGAAGACAGATAAAAAAGTTAGGCAACGAATTGAATTGGGTACAAAAAGATGTAAATTAGACACAAATAAAGTAGGGCCAACTCAAAAGCATGCCTCATATATACACAAATCATCGGCATTGTAAGACTTAGACAAAACAAGATTCAAAAAAAATTATGCCTCATACTTAGAATATTATTGGAAACACAAATCGTGATAGCTTTGTTGAACCAAGTAGGAGGTACACAACTTATATGTGTGCATGATACAAGGTTCAATAAACTATCAGGATATCATGTAGTGCGCCATATCACTTTAATCATCGCCATTCTAGGAATGAAGTAGGATCAACTGGAAAGCATGCCTCATACTTAGACTGGACACACAAATTCAGAGATGGCGTTAGTGAGATCCAGTGGGATGCAGAAAATGTGTATTCGTGCATATCACAAGTCTCACTGACGTCACCTCTGGATCACATAGTGCCACAACAGTTTAATCATCGGCATATGAAAAGACGGTAAAAAGGAGTTCACACATGTCACATAAGTTCAAAGACTTTGAAACTAGAGGTAGGCATGCTAGTTAATTAAATAGCCAGGCAACACACCGTTGTCATTTAATTGTGGGGAGGCTTCGATGCCTTCGACTTCGGCGGGAATTCGCGAGAACCATCTAACGTGTTGAATGGCCTGCGATCGGCCTGATGTCCTATGCGTCTTTCTATCTCGTTCCTTGTCGGTGGTTTAAGATTGAACACCCCGTCGCAGTGGGTGAGTTCATTTTCGATTGTTTGCGACCTCGTCAATTGGATGCGAACGAACTCTTTCATGACTGCAACATCAGTGGCCGCCGCCTTTTGCTTGGCCCATTGCTCCACAGTAGATGGATATTGTACTCATTGTTTCTCCCGTATGAACTCCCGTATTTGAAGCATGAGATACCAGGCGTCAGTCATACTGCTGTCGTGCTCGAAGTCACGATCACCGGAGATCGCGAGACCACCTTTTAGAGATTCGGTGAGGGGCGCGAAGTGGATCTAGGCGAGCGAGTAAGCGATGCAGAAAGTAGAACACACAGGCAGTTTACCCAGGTTCAGGCCGCTCGAAGCGTAACACCCTACTCCTGCGTGTCTGAATATATGGTGGTGATATGCGTATCCGGGCTACAGAGATGTGTTCCCGGGCACTCTCTCTAGGATTTGCTCTCTCGATCTGATCTACCTAGCTAGCTTGTCTTCCAAGATGATCCCTCTCTCCTCCCCCGGTCCTCCTTTTATCTCAAGAGGATACCACAAAGGTTGGACGGGGAGCTGCACCCCGTCACATGGATGACCAAGGCCTCTGACACCTTTTCCCTGGTTGTCCCTCTTTACTTCACTCACACCTTCCTCACCTCCTTTGTTGTCGTTATCCTAGACGTCACTGGGACCCTTAAGGGCCAAGCTTCCCGGGTATGCTTTCCCTGGCCTTCACGGGGCCTTGTTCACGGGGGAGCTACCGTCCTTTGGGTGCCGTTACCCCGAACGTGGCAGGCTGCGGCGCACGGGGAGGATCACGGGGACCCCCTGCTCCCGGGATGCGACAGTAGCCCCCGGGCACGGCCACGATCATGCCACGATCGGGGTTGTGCCCTTCAGAGTGCGCCCGTAGCGCCACGTGTCCTGGACTTTTCTCTGACTTCGGACAGAGAGAGAAAGGGGGTTTTCTTCTCCTAATCCTCCCTCAGATTCTCTCGTCTTCTCTAGTCTTCCGAACTCCCAATCGACGAGCTCCGGTGAACCACGCAACCCTCGATCTCGATCTGGTCATGGCTTCATCTTCCTCGGCTCCGCAGGGCGGCAGCGTCGACAGATCTCGGGCGAGCCCTTCCCCTGCTCATGTTCGTTCACAGGTTCTGATCCCCAATGACTCGGTCGCAGATGCAATCTGCGATGAAGCTCGAGGCTCAGTGGCTTCCAGCCACAATGAGTGGGGGGAATCGTCTCTTCTTTCCCAGGGCAGCGCGCAAGCTGGGGGATTGGATATCCCCATCTTCACCAAGTTCTTGGCAATTGGTTTGGCGCCACCATTCTCGGACTTCTTCGTGGCCGTCATGGAGGCCTATGGACTTCGTCTCCTTCATCTGCATCCCAGCGCAGTCTTGACATTGTCAATCTTTTCGTATACCTGCGAGTGCTTCGTCGGTATTCCGCCGTCCGTGGCTCTGTTCCGGCACTTTTTCACCCCCTGCGTCACTCCCAGGCCTGAGATCTTGGGCTGCGTTACCTTCGAATTCCGCAGCGGCGCTTCCATCGGGTTCCCCAAACTCCGACTGAAGAGGGATTGGGGAAGCTGGCGTCAGGAATGGTGCCTTGTAAAGGTGCCGACTTTGAATCCCTGCCTTGAGATTCCAGCTGTCCGTCCACGAGATATCCCCTGCTTCAATGCCTTCAGCCCCCGCGATGGAGATTTCTGATCTGTTCTAGATCGATTCCAGATACTTCAACGGAAAGGGTTGACAGGGCCGGATATCATCTCTCATTTCATTCGCCTCGGGATTGCTCCATTGCAGAAGAGACCCCGGATGATGTGGGAATACCGGATGCTCACTTCCGACCCAATTAGGCTTAGTCCAGAAGATCTGCCCGAGAATGAAGCCTCAGCTAGAGTCTTTGCTCTGACTGGTATTCATATTTCTGGCTGGCCTGCAAGCGTGATGCCCATTTTCGCAGAAGAGAACAAAGGCGCTCTTCGAGCCCTGCTGCCTTCATTTACTTCCCGAGGCGTAGCAGGCTTTGAAGACGACGAGCCCACCGTGTTGTCTGCCACTTTGGGGAAAAGGAAAGCTCCAGGGTATGCTTGCTGCACCTGAACCCCTTTATCTCAATTTGACGACTACTTATCTCAATTTGATAACTGCTCTAACGTTGCTGCCTTGCTCATCTTTAGGGAGAGCTCTGGAGGTCCTCGAGCCAAGAAACGCCATGAGGAGGGTTGTTCCCGGGATCTTGAGATCACCCAAGGCAACCAGGGCCATGCTCCGTATGTTCCTCCCCCTTCCGCACACAGAGCGGTTCGTGAATGCTTTCCAATTGTTCACATGCCTGACAGTCCGGTGAGGAGTGTGCAGGGCTATGATTCTGCTCGGCTCTTTGACTATCCTGGGTCTTCAAGCGAACCCCTTGGTCTTGACGTCTTCTCTAGAGTGGTTCGGGAAATTCAGGGCTTTGAAGTCGAGTACTCCACCAGGATCCGAACGCAGGCTTCACGGGAGCTGGAGCTGGAAGCTCGAAGAGCTCGAGAGCTTCTCGATCTCTCTAAGAGGGAAGAGTAGATCCAGGCTCGCGAGGAAGACTTGAAGCGAAGGAAGGATGAGCTTCGTTCCAAGAGGGATGCTGCAGCTGCTTCCCAGTCGGCAGCCATGATTGATAGGCTATCCTCTGCCATTGCATCTCAGGAGGCTACCATTACTTCCCTTCGTCATGAAGTGGAAGTTGTGAAATTGTCCAAGTCTCTTGCTGAAGCTGAGCTGAGTCAGCTGACCACTCGAGTCAGAAGCTATCAAGTTTCTGCGACAGAGAGTGCACAGAGTGCTTCCCTGGAGGTTGACCTGAGGGTCCAAAGAGATGTGATGAACGATCTGGAAGATCGTCTGAGAGCCAGTGTTGCCAAACTGGGAGCTGCTGAGAAGTTAGCCCAGTCTCTGAAGGCGGAGAGCGAGTCCGGGCCTGGTCATCTAGAAGCTGCTCTGAGCAGAGTCACTGAGTTGGAGAGTAAACTGGCTTCAAGATCTGCTGACAATGATGCTCTTTCTGCTACTCTTCAGGAATCCCAGAAGCTGAGCGACGACTGGGAGGCTAGGATCCGTGCTGCCGTGTCCAAGGCTCAAGATGGCTTGCACACTCTGGCGATACCTCGCCCTGAAGAGCCATCGTCTTCCCAGGCTCTGTCCCGCGAAGCTGTGGTGGGAGCCATCGATGGTCTTGGCGCCAGCATCCGCGAAGTGAACAGGATCCAGAGTTCGGCACTTCGTACTGAAGTCCTTGTCAGCGTTCGATCTGCCTTGTCTGATGCCCTCTCCGCAATCTATGTCCACAACATTGGCGCCAATCTTCAAGTCGCGCTCACCGGAGTAGGCTCTGAAGCAGCAAGATCAGCCGCTGTCCTCGCCGTTTCTGGGATTGTCGACCAGCTTACTTCCTGGTACCTTCCAGCTGCAGGACTTGGAGATCAAGGTGTTGACTCTTCATCCGGGTGTGACTATGGTGATTCTGGCGAAGATCATGATTCCAGCGAAGGTCATGGCAGCTCGGCGGATAATTCTGTCGGCTCTGACTGAAGAAGAGGGGTTTATTACTTATATCTTTCTTGTCCCGTTTACCAGTTCCTTTCCTGCAACATGTGACAACTTTTGATGACCAGACAATTTAGTTATTAGCTCATCATGCATGACTAGAAACAAACTCTTATGTATGCAATGACCATGAGATGCTATACGTGGACTTGTGTGTGCAATGATCATGTAGTGCTGTTCGTAGTCAGTCCTTTGTAAAACCAAGTTCTGTTCGGGCGGAAGCCCCCAGCGCTCAGGCAAAACCTTTAGAGTTAGCATTTACAAAAAACATTTTCCTTAAAGCAGTTTATTCCCCAAGTCAGAACCTGTGGAGGGACGGACCCTTCCCACTTTACGCATATGGCGGAACGGATCCAGACCCATCTCATCTGTGGAGGGACGGACCCTTCCCACTTTACATACATGGCGGAACGGATCCAGGCCCATCTCATCCGTGCAGGGATGGACCCTTCCCACTTTACATACATGCAACGTACGTGGCGGAACGGATCCAGACACACTGCCACATCTGCGGAGGGACGGACCCTTCCCGCTTAACTTACATGCAACGTATGTAGCGGAACGGATCCAGACCCACTGTCACATCTACGGAGGGACGGACCCTTCCCGCTTAACTTACATGCAACGTATGTGGCGGAACGGATCCAGACCCACTGTCACATCTGTGGAGGGACGGACCCTTCCGCTTAACTTACATGCAACGTATGTGGCGGAACGGATCCAGACCCACTGTCACATCTGCGGAGGGATAGACCCTTCCCGCTTCCACTGTTCACGGGTATGATCCCGGATATGGACTGCTCCGGGCATATCCCGCAAACAGGTTTTTCAATGCCTTGAACACAAAACACGAAGAACGGAAAAAGCGCAAAACAAGCCAAGATGCTGAAAACTCATATTTCCACAGAACTCAAAATTTGCCCCAATTCTGACCCTGATTCTCCCCCTGCCCAAAACACTCAGAACCTGCTTACCCTTTAACATAAGACTTTCTTTTCTGCAAGAATTGCTTAGGCCCGGATAAACTGACCCATCTCCCGTCATACCTTCCCGGGGTATGCTACTCCCGGGAACCTGTCCCACGAACGGATCTTTTCGTTCTTCTTTCATCACATATCTTTCCACTATCGGCCATAGCTCTGACTGGGAATCAACTGATCTGGTTATTAGTTTTTCCCTTACTCTCTGGTTCCTGACATTAGCGCTGAAAGATAGTACTGCCATTGCGTCCTTAGTCCCGGGAACGCGATTCAGGGTGATCTTGAAGCGGTGAGCGTAGTCTCTTAGCCTTTCCCCAGGCCACTGAACCAGGTGGTATAATCTCTCACGAGTACAGCTCTGTTCTTGGTGACCCTGGAAAGCTGAGAGGAACTGGGTTTTCAAATCCACCCACGAACCTACCGAGGCATTTGGAAGCCTGGTCGACCAAGCAGCTGCGCGTCCTCCGAGTGTGAAAGGGAGGTAGTTCATCATTGTTAGTTCGTTTCCTCCGATCAGACTGACCTCTGCTGCAAAGATTTGCAAGAAATCTTCAGGATCAGTAGTGCTGTCGTAAGCTTCATGGAAACCATAGTGATATCGACGGCGTTGCATTGGCCTTCGTAGCCAAGGGACCAAAGCCGTTCATTCGCTGCAGTCATCAAGCTCTCTTCCCATAACTTCTTCCCCCCATTCTGGCTCTCGAACAGGGAACTTCCGCACCAAGGCTACCAACAGATCAAGCCGTGCAACCCAGGACTGTAGTCGAGGTGTCGCCAAAGCATCGTTTGGAGGGTGCTGCAGTAGAATCCTAGCGGCTGCTACCGCTTCCCTAGGATCCTTGATCCCAAACAACGACTGAGCTCCCCCTAGATCTGACTCTTTAGGAAGTTTTTCAACTCCTCCTCTGAACTGCGCAACCTTCTCTGGATCTGAAAATTGCCGGGTGCACTCCATAGGATCTGATGCCGCTGTTCCTTTGCCTATGTTGCCTTCGGCTAGAAGCCCAACCAGGTAGCATGAGATCTAGACTTTATGTTATATTTCGTTGACAGAAATCCCGGCACCGGGGACAAAGCGTGATTGTGGGCGGAGACCAACTTACAGTGGGATTTAGAGGACTTCTGTGAAGTCGTTCACTTCGTGCGGGTTGATGAGCCCCCGAGCTTGGACGGGCCACGATCTCAGGACTAGGCACCGGGCCAATAGCCGAATCAACCCCAAGGCCGTCCAGGGGACCCGTAGGTTGGGGTTAAGACGAGCGTGTCGCAGGATAGCTCGCAGCAGGGCCCGCGAATCCCGAGGGTCTGGTCGGCGTAGCCCTTGTGAGTGCCCCAGCCAAGCTTGTCCTTCCCGTCGCCTCAGCGAGGCCTGCCTTCTCTGCCGAAGAACTTGGAATCTCCACCTCCTCCTGCTGGAGGAGATTCGCCTGGCTTGCACACACGCAGTGGGACTCGGCAGAACGCTTGCGCCCCCTACCTGGCGCGCCAGATGTCGTGCTCGAAGTCACGATCACCGGAGGTCGCGAGACCCCCTTTTAGAGATTCGGTGAGGGGCGCGAAGTGGATCTAGGCGAGCGAGTAAGCGATGCAGAAAGTAGAACACACTGCCAGTTTACCCAGGTTCAGGCCGCTCGGAAGCGTAACACCCTACTCCTGCATGTCTAAATATATGGTGGTGATATGCGTATCCGGGCTACAGAGATGTGTTCCCGGGCACTCTCTCTCTAGGATTTGCTCTCTCGATCTGATCTACCTAGCTAGCTTGTCTTCCAAGATGATCCCTCTCTCCTCCCCCGGTCCTCCTTTTATCTCAAGGGGATACCACAAAGGTTGGACGGGGAGCCTGCACCCCGTCACGTGGATGACCAAGGCCTCTGACACCTTTTCCCTGGCTATCCCTCTTTACTTCACTCACACCTTCCTCACCTCCTTTGCTGTCGTTATCCTAGACGTCACTGGGACCCTTAAGGGCCAAGCTTCCTGGGAATTGTAACATCCCAAATTTGTAACCCAGCTTATTAGTCAAAAATGTGGGTCAACAAAAACTTTTGTGTGTTTGTTTGATTATGGTTGTTTGATTTGTTGTTTGCTCTAAATAAAAAGAAAAGAAAAGAAATAAAAGAAGTGCCAAAAACCCTAAAATAATGTGACAAGTGTCACCCTAAATCTCCAAGTGAGAACTCAAGTTTTCTTCCAAACAAAAATTCAGTGGAGAAATCTTGATCCCTCTCATTTTATCCCTAATACTTTTCCCCCTCTTTATTTCAAATTATATTCAAAATTCCATTTTCAAAATTTCCAAATGTTTCTTTAACTTTGGAAATCATCAAGATCACCAAGCTACACTTCCAAAATAAATACCCCAGTGGTACCACAAATCTTGACAAATCATTTTGAAACAAACTATGAAAATAAATTTCAGAAAATCCAATTTTGGATTTGGTTCGGGAATAAGGTCGAACACCTGCTGATCACCACTGTGTTCTTCCCTAAAACCGAAAATCCAATCCAAAATTCGAGCTCAATTCGGTGCAATCCCGTGCCATTAGTGTTTCCACTCCCTCACCTCACCTCACTCACTCAAAGGACGATGAAGAGACGTGCTCGTTGACCCCAGAGGAAGCAAGCCGAAGCTCCACGCCATTGCCGTCCTCAGAGCTCTGCCGCACGGGTCGTCTCCGTGGAGAGAGCAGACGCAACGCTGAGGCGACGCCGCGCCGTGTCCACCGCACTCCACGCATCCCTCTGCTTCTGCCCGACGAGACCACACCGCCGCAGAAGCCCTCTGGCGTGCACACCGTCCGTGCCAGAGCACGCCGCGCGTCATGGCGACGCCGAGGTCAACGGAGAGCACCGCACGCCTCTGCGCTGCCCCGCCTCACCCCTCTGGTTCCGTCACCTCCACCGCGTCGTATGCGAGCCCCCCTGCCCCTCTGATGCACCGCACGCACTCTACCCGACCCCAGCGCACGCGCCGGAGCACGCCGATCGCCATGGCCGGCCGAGCACGGCATCGACGCTCGCGCGCCACCCCTGTCCCCCTCGACCACCCGACCACTTCTGCAGCATCCCCTAGCTCCCCGCAACCCCTCTGGCACCCCCAGCCGGACCCAGCACCTCTCCTTCCCTCACTCCACCACCGTGCCATGGGGCACCGAACGCCTCCACCCGCTATAAAAAGCACCCCGCACCCCCTCTCTTCTCCACACATCGCCACCACTTCCCCCTCACACCCCTCACACCCGTGCATCGCCAGGAGGGCGAGCACGCCACCACAGCCACCGTGCACAAGCTCGGCTGTGCACTGCCGCACCGAAGAAGAGGTCGATCACGGCCGCGCCGTGCCACTCTTCCCCTCTCTCTTCCCTGCACCGCAACAGCCTCACCATTACCACCGCACCCTCCCGCACTCACTCCCTCCTTGTTTCGTGCCCAGAAGCGACGCAGGGGACTCGCCGGAGTTGGAGCACGGCCGAGGAAGCTGCGGAGCTCGCCGCCGACGAACCGGACCGCCCCAGCAAGCACCAGTCCTCCAGCGACCTTCCCCGAACCTCCGCCGTCGATCCACGTCCTCGCCGCTTCCAACCGAGCCCCCTAGGTGAGCCCTTGAACCACCTCGCCGTCGCCGGAGCCCCGGCGCCACCAGGAAATGGTCGTCGCCGTTGTCATCGCTCCTTAGCCGTAGGATTAGAAATCAACGGCTACGTACCGGTTCGTTTAATTAGACACTGACTGGTGGACCCCACCCGTCAGCGTTTTAAACTTAAACCCGCGCGCGAGACGTTTTCCGTTGAGTCACTGACGAGCGGACCCCACCCGTCAGGGATCTCAACATTATCCAGTAAATTAGGGTTTTAGAATTTAAATCTCCTCTGAATTTCAGTACTGGACACCACTTTGAAATTCATTATCTCGAGAATTAGGAATCCAAATAAATCAAACTCAAATGTTCTGGAAAGCTTATGAAATTCTTTAACTCACCAAAGTGGTCTCATCCCATTTAGATAAATAATAAAAGCTTAATAATAAAAATGCTCCAGAAGGTTTGAAACACCAAACCATTTGTTTCTGGAGTTATATTAGTCCAAATGACTTGAAACCAATTTTGGTAGCTTTGTATTAGGATCCTTTAGCTCCCCAAATTTTGGTAGAATTAATTGAGTAGTGTAAAATCCTTAGCTTTTGGTTGAACTTCAGTAAACCCTTCTGCACTAAACCAATTAGTGTGAATTAATAGTAGGTCCAATTAAACTAAACCAATTTTGTTAGGTCACATACAACCAAGGTTAGTTACCCTAAAAGGATTTAATTTTTGGAGCAACCTAATTGTTTGGTAGCTAAAACTTGATTAAAGTCCTTCTGAACTAAAACAAATGTGTAGGGAGTTTGGTAACTCCAAATGACCCCAATCCAATTGGGTGGTCTTCTACACATCAGTAGCTATCCATAGAATTTTAGTTTGAAATTTTGTGACCAACATAGATTAAATGGTGAATTAATTGGTGTACAACTAGTTTCTGCCTTAGTTTGAAAACAATTAAATAAAGATTAATTCAATTAAATTAAAACCACCTTGTGTTGCTTGATGTGTGCAGTAGCTAATTGTAGCATTTGTGATTGTAATGATGTGATGATGCTTGAGTTAGAGTAGTAATTGTTTGTCTTGCTTGTTTAACGTTTAGACGATACCGTTGACGGATTTATCGAAGAAGGAGGTTTCGTTGAACCCGAAGATCAGGACCAGTACCACTGTGTTGAACAAGGCAAGCTACTTCACTGAGCTTGCATTTATATACATCTATTTTAGTCTCAAGAGTTATTCCAAGGAATCAATGATTTTAGAAAAATCCCTTTTGCAAAATACCTGAAAACTATTTTGCCACCTTATGTAGAAGTATAAAGTAGTTATTTAAAACTATAAGTTGGGAAAAACAATGTTTTTCAAAACTCCTTTGAAGGTACTTGGATGAAGGTGAAATGCCGAAAGGTCGGTATTAAGTTGGAAAATGGTGGTGTTGTTTTGGAAAAGTGCACATTGTGTCCTAACACTATGGCGACCAACCAATAACCGGTGCGACCACATTTACCCACATATGGGCAAGGGCGTAGTCATATAATTTGCTCGTGTTAGTACTGGATGCCTCAATAACGAGGATAACCTCGTTCCATGAGGGGATGGTCTGAGGACCTACCCCCTGACCTGGGTCCTCTTAATAGAAGTCTACCGGAAGCCGGTATGAGCGTAAAGGAGAAAGAGGATTGAAGGGCTCCCTTGGGTCCGCCGGACAGAACTACGAGTCCTCACACTTAGTTTCTGAGGATTTAAGTGTCGATGGAAAGTGTCGTAGAGGCAGGGTCCTATACTAGCATGAGCAAAGGACAGGCTATGGCCGGGAACTCAACTTCGCATACCTCTGGTATGGCGGGACGTGGCTGACACGATGAGTGACCGGATGGGTGTGGGAAAAGCGTGCTACCTCTGCAGAGGGTAAAACTATTCGAATAGCCGAGTCCTCGGATATGGACAGTTGGGAGGCTGTCTTAAGACCATGTGCAAGTTTTATAAAATATTGAGTTTTGAAAGGAAAATGAAGTGGAAAAGGTTGCATACCTGTACCAATGAGTTGGTACGAGGTTGTGATGGGTTTGGGAACCATGATTTGGGATGTGGTTGGATAACGGAGGAGTTTCGGGGAAACAGCTAAAATGATGTCTTCTTAAAGGATAGTTGTAAAAATTTCTTCTTACCCCTTTTCAGAAAAGGCTTTCTTTTAAGATGTTTCAAAGCTAAGTAAAAGTTTTCAGACTAAAACTAGTGCTTACTCTAGTTGGGGTAGTTTGCGAGTACATTCAAATGTACTCATATTGGTTTCGTCCCTGGCTATTGTCTTAGCCAGATTTCGAGGAGCCCTACGTTGAAGAGGAGTTCGGCGACGTCTATGCAAACTAGGATCTTCATAAGTCAGCTGCCTGTCGGGTGTTGTTTGAATGGATTAGCCCTACTACCGTAGCTTCCGCTGAATAAAGATGATTTGGCCCTTGAAGGCACCTATGTATAATTAGGCCAGTATGGCCATGTGTGTAAGACTTGAAACTCGGTATTGTATGGATGTAAACTTTGATATTCAGTTCGGATTATGTGCAACGACATACTGATCACGGGATCGTTGTGTTAAGCATAATCGGGTATTTCGGACGGCTAGTCCGGGGTCCCCACAGAGCTGGTATCAGAGCCATCCTGACTTTAGGAGACCTTAGTTAAAATGGGCGTTAGTTAGGAGTTACAAAAGTTAATTCTAAAACAAGGAAGTGGAGTATTTTCGAAAATTTCTTATCTCCCCAACCCTTCCATTTATGTAAAAACCTTATACTCATTAAGAGTTGTCTTTTCTTGAACCCTTAAAATTTTGCACACTTGTTACTCCATTAAGTTTACATTTGATACTCATGTCACTTAACTAACTTAAAATTTTGCTTAAACTTGTAGATGGCACCCAACGTCACCGAGTTCGTCCAAGTTAGGAAGGACGGCCTGCTGATGTTCGAGCAGGACTTGTACGAGTTGAGCCAGACTTTGGGACGCCCTGTTCCAGAGTTTGAGGGAACTCAGGTCGATTCCCTCGGTGATGGGAACCTGTCCTGGCTCATCAAGTCGTCCGTCCGAGGCAGGATTCAGCCACCCCGCTCCAAGGACTTGGTCTACTCCACGATGGACACTACTTGGGTTGACGGTCTGACCCGAGTTATGCAGAGGCTGCTAGCCCGCCTTTGTGAGGAGCACAAGGACGAGCTGGTTGGCACTCGTTTCCAGTACTTCGGGAGGCGTGACGATGAGGGAAACCCCACCTACCCCGCGCAGCACACTCTCTTCGGCGAGTACATCACCGACATGGAGGTGCTACTTCACGACACCCAGGAGAACCTGCGCGATGCTAGACTCAAGGTTCACTTCCAGCGTAGCTCCCTCGACGATGCCCGAGTCCGTGAGACCCAGCTGAAGTGGGAGAATGACAATCTCCGCCTGAAGCTGGCCCGTCAGAGGAGGACTATCGTCAGGCTCCGCAAGACGGTAGCAGAGCAGAACGAGATGATAGACGAGATGGAGCAGCAGGCGAACGAGATGGAGGAGGAGGCGAGGATCTCCGCAAGGAGAACAGTGCCTTCATCAGCGATGATGAGGACTACTTAGAGGAGATGGACTATGGGGAGGAGGACGACGAGGAGGAGTTAGTTGACGAGGAGGAGGAGCCGTCTGAGCCAGTTCTCGAGGAGGAGGATCCCGAGGAGCCACCCTACGACTCAGACGTTGAGATCGTCGAGCCTGAGGTTCCACCTCAGTAGTTGAGCGACGAGAGCACTACCTTAGGACTGTGTCGACCCCCTATGCGAGTAGAGTTTATGTGTTGGTTCCTAGAGAAACCATGTTGTATGTACATTAGGTGTAGTAGGATGTTGTAAGCTTGATGTGTGAACCCTTGATGTGATGATTGTGTTGAATAAATGTGATGGTCTTGTTTGACTAGTGTTTCATCAACCACCCCCTTTGTGACTTCATCGTTAGCCAAAGCCTTTTTGCCTTGCCTCTTATATCGTATCTATTCCAGGATGACGAACACTCGCCACAACCAGCACGCGACACCACCACCACCGCCGGAACCCACCGCTGCTCAACTGCTTGCGATCATCATGGAGGATCGCCAAGCTGCCCGGGAAGAGCGTCAAGCTCATCTCGCCGCCCTGCAGCAACTTGCTGCTGCCCACGCCAACCAGAACAACAATGGTGGCAATGGCAATGGCGACGAGGGTGGAAACCAGCGCTCTACCCTGAGTGACTTCCAAAGACCACACCGCCTACCTATTCCAAGGGACTTCATCCCCTGGAAGCAGATGACTGGATCCGCACTATTGAAAACAACCTGGAAGTTGCCTCGGTAGGAGAGAATGAGAAGGTCCTGTATGCTACCCACTACCTTGCTGGACCTGCAAGAGCTTGGTGGGAAACTACCAAGACCATCCAGCAAGCGGGTCATGTCATAACCTGGGAGGAGTTCAAGGACAAATTCCGCAAGAAGTTCATTCTAGCGGTCTTATCGAGAGGAAGAAGGATGAGTTCCGTAAGCTAAGGCAGGGAGGCAGAGATGTGGTTGGTTATCTGGATGAGTTTACCGATCTTGCTCGGTATGCTCCTGAAGATACCGACACGGAAAAGAAGAAGATGGAGCGCTTTCTGAACGGACTCCATGATGAGATGCAATGTGCCTTGGTTGTCCATGACTTCCGTGATCTGGAGTCACTAGTGGACAAGGCAATTCAGCTGGAGACCAAGCGCAAATCCATGTTTGAAGGCCGCAAGAGAAGGATGAATATTCAGGAAGGTTCCAGCAGCCAGAAATCTCGCACCTTCCAGCTAGCCCCAAGCCAGTTCACCAAACACCCCCAGCTTCACGTCCCAACTATCCCAACCGTCCCAACAACAACAACAACAACAATGTCCCCGCCCAAACACCAACAACAACTACCGCCCCAATGGCAACAATCGTCCCGGAGGAAACACCCACACTTTTACCCCTACTGCCAGCGTTGTCTGCTTTGAATGCGGCAACAAGGGTCATTACTCCCGAGACTGCCCCAATCCCAAGAGGAATGTTCAGCGCCCCAATGCCAGCACCCAATCTGGACAAGGCCGAAATGGAAATGGAAATGGCAAGAATGCTGCACCCCGTGGCAATGCTGCTGTTGCCAGAGGCCGCCTCAACCACATTGATGCTGCCGAAGCCCAGGAAGCGCCAGATGTTGTGCTGGGTACGTTCCTTGTCAACTCAGTACCTGCAACTGTCCTGTTTGATTCTGGTGCTACCCATTCCTTTGTTACCAAGGAGTTTGTTGTTAAGGGAGGTCTAGTCGGGAGTCTCTTGTCCAAACCCCTGCTCATCCAAACCCCAGAGTTCCTAGTAGAGACCAAGCTGTTTTGTCCCGACGTCTCTCTTGAGATCAAAGGAGAAATTTCCAGCTGACCTAATCATTAGGAACCAGGCATAGATATCATTCTGGGTATGAATTGGTTAGCAAAGTATCATGGTCGTATCGACTGCGCCAGAAGAGCAGTATCTCTCACCACAGACCAAGGAACCGAAGTGGAGTATGCATCACAAGCCAATCAATCCCAATCCCGTTGTCATGAAGGTATAGCCGACCAGCTCTAGATGAGATCCGTGTTGTCCACCTATTCAAGGATGTTTTCCCGGAGGAATTGCCTGGTATGCCACCAGACCGGGATATTGAGTTCGTGATTGAACTTATTCCTGGAACAGCCCCTATATCCCAGAGACCCTACCGGATGAACCCAGAGGAACTGGTGGAGTTGAAGAAGCAGTTAGCTGATCAGCTCAGCAAGGGTCTGATTCGCCCAAGTGCATCACCTTGGGGATCACCATCATCTTCGTGGACAAAAGAGACGGTACCACACGCCTGTGTGTGGATTATCGCAAGCTCAATGATGTAACCATCAAGAACAAGTATCCTCTGCCCAAGATCGAGGATCTGTTCGATCAGATGAACGGAGCCCGAGTCTTTTCTAAGATCGATCTTCGGACAGGTTATCACCAGTTGAAGATTCGAGAGTCTGACATTCCTAAGACCGCCTTCACCACCCGATACGGATTGTTTGAATACACCGTTATGTCCTTTGGCTTGACCAATGCCCCTGCTTATTTCATGAATCTCATGAATAAGATCTTCATGGAGTACCTCGACAAGTTCGTGGTTGTCTTCATCGATGATATCCTTATCTACTCCAAGACGGAAGAAGAGCATGCTGAACATCTGCGTTTGGTTTTGGAGACCCTCAGAGAACACAAACTGTATGCCAAACTTAGCAAGTGTGAATTTTGGCTAAGTGAAGTGGCATTCCTCGGACATGTTGTGTCTGCAGGAGGAATCTCTGTTGACCCCGAGAAAATCAAAGCCATTCTAGACTGGAAATCCCCCACCAGTGTAACTGAAATCCGAAGTTTTCTCGGACTGGCAGGTTATTACCGCAAGTTCGTTGAAGGATTCTCCAGTATAGCCAAACCCATGACCCAGTTGTTGAAGAAGGATAAGAAGTTTGAATGGACCCAGAAGTGTGAAGATAGTTTTCAAGAACTGAAGAAGAGACTGACTTCAGCCCCAATCCTAGTCATGCCAGACGTCACCAAGAGTTTCGACGTGTATTGCGATGCTTCACGTCTCGGACTTGGTTGCGTTCTGATGCAAGAAGGAAAAGTTGTGTCGTACCTGTCTCGACAGTTGCGACCGCATGAGGAGAATTACCCAACCCATGATCTGGAATTAGCAGCTGTGGTTTTCGCTTTGAAAACATGGCGACCCTATCTTGTGGGTCATCGCTGCGAGGTCTATACAGATCACAAAAGCTTGAAGTACATTTTCACTCAGAAGGAGTTGAATCTGAGGCAGAGAAGGTGGATGGAATTGATTAAGGACTATGATGTCGGAATTCATTACCATCCCGGAAAAGCCAATGTGGTAGCCGATGCCCTAAGCCGGAAGCCCTGCACCCTGAATACCCTAATCCAAGCAGAACAACCAGCCTTGTTTAAGGAGTTCGAAGATTTCGGACTTGAATTGGTTAGCCATGGATATCTTGCCAACCTGGAGTTAGCCCCAACCCTGTTGGACCAAATCAAAGAGGCCCAGAAGGGTCATGAGAGTATCGAGGGAATTAAAAAGAAGCTATCCCTCGACAAAGCACCTGGTTTTGCCGTAGATGCTGAAGGAGTTCTGAAATTCAAAGGACGCCTATGTGTGCCCGATGATAAGGAACTCAAGGGTCTGATCCTGAAAGAAGCCCACGATACCCCATACTCGATCCACCCCGGAGGAACCAAGATGTACCAAGATCTTCGTGAGAAGTTTTGGTGGCATGGAATGAAGCGAGAGATTGGTTCTTTCGTGGCCAAGTGTGATATCTGTCAGCGAGTCAAAGCAGAGCACCAGCGCCCTGCAGGATTGCTCCAACCCCTTAAGACCCCCGAGTGGAAATGGGATGAAATTGGAATGGATTTTATTACCGGACTTCCTAGGTCCAACCGAGGCCATGATTCAATCTGGGTCATAGTTGATCGATTGACCAAGGTTGCCCATTTCATTCCGGTCAACACCACTTATAGAGGGAACCAGCTAGCAGACTTGTATATTTCCAGAATAGTAAGCCTGCATGGAGTGCCTAAGAGGATTGTATCTGACAGAGGCACGCAGTTCACCTCACGGTTCTGGAAAGCTCTTCACGAAGCCCTCGGAACCCACTTATCATTCAGCACAGCCTATCACCCTCAGACCGGAGGACAGACTGAGCGAGTAAACCAGATTCTGGAAGATATGCTTCGCGCATGTGTCCTAGCCTATGGCTCTAAATGGGAAGATTGCCTTCCGTTTGCAGAGTTTTCCTATAACAATAGTTATCAGTCCAGTCTGCAAATGGCCCCATTTGAAGCACTTTACGGCAAGAAGTGCCGTACACCCTTGAACTGGTCCGAGACCGGAGAAGGAAAAGTGTTTGGACCAGATACCCTCCGTGAAGCCGAGGAGCAAGTCCAACTTATCCGTGAGCGTCTCAAAACGGCCCAATCCCGTCAGAAAAGTTATGCTGATCCCAAGCGTCGTGACGTCACCTTTCAACCTGGAGATTTTGTCTATCTTCGGGTGACACCACTCAAAGGGATGCAACGTTTCCATGTCAAAGGAAAGTTGGCACCCAGATATATTGGACCTTTTAAGATTCTTGCCCGTCGCGGAGAGGTAGCCTATCAGTTAGAGTTGCCCCCAGAATTATCGGAATTTCATGATGTTTCCACATCTCTCTGCTCCGGAAATGTCTTGAAGTTCCTGACCAGCCAGACGTCTTCAAGAACATTGACCACCACTCCATCGACCTGAACCATGATCTGACTTACCGTGAGAGACCATTCAAAATTCTCGACGAAGATATTCGTCTCACCCGGAGGAACAAGATCAAGTTTTATAAAGTCCAGTGGACTAACCACTCTGAAGAGGAAGCACTTGGGAACGTGAGGACTATCTTAGAAGCGATTTTCCCAACCTCTTTAGCACCTAAGCCCAGCCAATCTCGGGACGAGATTTATCCTAAGGGGGGAAGGATCTGTAACATCCCAAAATTGTAACCCAGCTTTATTAGTCAAAAATGTGGGTCAACAAAAACTTTTGTGTGTTTGTTTGATTATGGTTGTTTGATTTGTTGTTTGCTCTAAATAAAAAGAAAAGAAAAGAAATAAAAGAAGTGCCAAAAACCCTAAAATAATGTGACAAGTGTCACCCTAAATCTCCAAGTGAGAATTCAAGTTTTCTTCCAAACAAAAATTCAGTGGAGAAATCTTGATCCCTCTCATTTTATCCCTAATACTTTTCCCCCTCTTTATTTCAAATTATATTCAAAATTCCATTTTCAAAATTTCCAAATGTTTCTTTAACTTTGGAAATCATCAAGATCACCAAGCTACACTTCCAAAATAAATACCCCAGTGGTACCACAAACCTTGACAAATCATTTTGAAACAAACTATGAAAATAAATTTCAGAAAATCCAATTTTGGATTTGGTTCGGGAATAAGGTCGAACACCTGCTGATCACCACTGTGTTCTTCCCTAAAACCGAAAATCCAATCCAAAATTCGAGCTCAATTCGGTGCAATCCCGTGCCATTAGTGTTTCCACTCCCTCACCTCACCTCACTCACTCAAAGGACGATGAAGAGACGTGCTCGTTGACCCCAGAGGAAGCAAGCCGAAGCTCCACGCCATTGCCGTCCTCAGAGCTCTGCCGCACGGGTCGTCTCCGTGGAGAGAGCAGACGCAACGCTGAGGCGACGCCGCGCCGTGTCCACCGCACTCCACGCATCCCTCTGCTTCTGCCCGACGAGACCACACCGCCGCAGAAGCCCTCTGGCGTGCACACCGTCCGTGCCAGAGCACGCCGCGCGTCATGGCGACGCCGAGGTCAACGGAGAGCACCGCACGCCTCTGCGCTGCCCCGCCTCACCCCTCTGGTTCCGTCACCTCCACCGCGTCGTATGCGAGCCCCCCTGCCCCTCTGATGCACCGCACGCACTCTACCCGACCCCAGCGCACGCGCCGGAGCACGCCGATCGCCATGGCCGGCCGAGCACGGCATCGACGCTCGCGCGCCACCCCTGTCCCCCTCGACCACCCGACCACTTCTGCAGCATCCCCTAGCTCCCCGCAACCCCTCTGGCACCCCCAGCCGGACCCAGCACCTCTCCTTCCCTCACTCCACCACCGTGCCATGGGGCACCGAACGCCTCCACCCGCTATAAAAAGCACCCCGCACCCCCTCTCTTCTCCACACATCGCCACCACTTCCCCCTCACACCCCTCACACCCGTGCATCGCCAGGAGGGCGAGCACGCCACCACAGCCACCGTGCACAAGCTCGGCTGTGCACTGCCGCACCGAAGAAGAGGTCGATCACGGCCGCGCCGTGCCACTCTTCCCCTCTCTCTTCCCTGCACCGCAACAGCCTCACCATTACCACCGCACCCTCCCGCACTCACTCCCTCCTTGTTTCGTGCCCAGAAGCGACGCAGGGGACTCGCCGGAGTTGGAGCACGGCCGAGGAAGCTGCGGAGCTCGCCGCCGACGAACCGGACCGCCCCAGCAAGCACCAGTCCTCCAGCGACCTTCCCCGAACCTCCGCCGTCGATCCACGTCCTCGCCGCTTCCAACCGAGCCCCCTAGGTGAGCCCTTGAACCACCTCGCCGTCGCCGGAGCCCCGGCGCCACCAGGAAATGGTCGTCGCCGTTGTCATCGCTCCTTAGCCGTAGGATTAGAAATCAACGGCTACGTACCGGTTCGTTTAATTAGACACTGACTGGTGGACCCCACCCGTCAGCGTTTTAAACTTAAACCCGCGCGCGAGACGTTTTCCGTTGAGTCACTGACGAGCGGACCCCACCCGTCAGGGATCTCAACATTATCCAGTAAATTAGGGTTTTAGAATTTAAATCTCCTCTGAATTTCAGTACTGGACACCACTTTGAAATTCATTATCTCGAGAATTAGGAATCCAAATAAATCAAACTCAAATGTTCTGGAAAGCTTATGAAATTCTTTAACTCACCAAAGTGGTCTCATCCCATTTAGATAAATAATAAAAGCTTAATAATAAAAATGCTCCAGAAGGTTTGAAACACCAAACCATTTGTTTCTGGAGTTATATTAGTCCAAATGACTTGAAACCAATTTTGGTAGCTTTGTATTAGGATCCTTTAGCTCCCCAAATTTTGGTAGAATTAATTGAGTAGTGTAAAATCCTTAGCTTTTGGTTGAACTTCAGTAAACCCTTCTGCACTAAACCAATTAGTGTGAATTAATAGTAGGTCCAATTAAACTAAACCCAATTTTGTCAGGTCACATACAACCAAGGTTAGTTATCCCTAAAAGGATTTAATTTTTGAGCAACCTAATTTGTTTGGTAGCTAAAACTTGATTAAAGTCCTTCTGAACTAAAACAAATGTGTAGGGAGTTTGGTAACTCCAAATGACCCCAATCCAATTGGGTGGTCTTCTACACATCAGTAGCTATCCATAGAATTTTAGTTTGAAATTTTGTGACCAACATAGATTAAATGGTGAATTAATTGGTGTACAACTAGTTCTGCCTTAGTTTGAAAACAATTAAATAAAGATTAATTCAATTAAATTAAAACCACCTTGTGTTGCTTGATGTGTGCAGTAGCTAATTGTAGCATTTGTGATTGTAATGATGTGATGATGCTTGAGTTAGAGTAGTAATTGTTTGTCTTGCTTGTTTAACGTTTAGACGATACCGTTGACGGATTTATCGAAGAAGGAGGTTTCGTTGAACCCGAAGATCAGGACCAGTACCACTGTGTTGAACAAGGCAAGCTACTTCACTGAGCTTGCATTTATATACATCTATTTTAGTCTCAAGAGTTATTCCAAGGAATCAATGATTTTAGAAAAATCCCTTTTGCAAAATACCTGAAAACTATTTTGCCACCTTATGTAGAAGTATAAAGTAGTTATTTAAAACTATAAGTTGGGAAAAACAATGTTTTTCAAAACTCCTTTGAAGGTACTTGGATGAAGGTGAAATGCCGAAAGGTCGGTATTAAGTTGGAAAATGGTGGTGTTGTTTTGGAAAAGTGCACATTGTGTCCTAACACTATGGCGACCAACCAATAACCGGTGCGACCACATTTACCCACATATGGGCAAGGGCGTAGTCATATAATTTGCTCGTGTTAGTACTGGATGCCTCAATAACGAGGATAACCTCGTTCCATGAGGGGATGGTCTGAGGACCTACCCCCTGACCTGGGTCCTCTTAATAGAAGTCTACCGGAAGCCGGTATGAGCGTAAAGGAGAAAGAGGATTGAAGGGCTCCCTTGGGTCCGCCGGACAGAACTACGAGTCCTCACACTTAGTTTCTGAGGATTTAAGTGTCGATGGAAAGTGTCGTAGAGGCAGGGTCCTATACTAGCATGAGCAAAGGACAGGCTATGGCCGGGAACTCAACTTCGCATACCTCTGGTATGGCGGGACGTGGCTGACACGATGAGTGACCGGATGGGTGTGGGAAAAGCGTGCTACCTCTGCAGAGGGTAAAACTATTCGAATAGCCGAGTCCTCGGATATGGACAGTTGGGAGGCTGTCTTAAGACCATGTGCAAGTTTTATAAAATATTGAGTTTTGAAAGGAAATGAAGTGGAAAAGGTTGCATACCTGTACCAATGAGTTGGTACGAGGTTGTGATGGGTTTTGGGAACCATGATTGGGATGTGGTTGGATAACGGAGGAGTTTCGGGGAAACAGCTAAAATGATGTCTTCTTAAAGGATAGTTGTAAAAATTTCTTCTTACCCCTTTTCAGAAAAGGCTTTCTTTTAAGATGTTTCAAAGCTAAGTAAAAGTTTTCAGACTAAAACTAGTGCTTACTCTAGTTGGGGTAGTTTGCGAGTACATTCAAATGTACTCATATTGGTTTCGTCCCTGGCTATTGTCTTAGCCAGATTTCGAGGAGCCCTACGTTGAAGAGGAGTTCGGCGACGTCTATGCAAACTAGGATCTTCATAAGTCAGCTGCCTGTCGGGTGTTGTTTGAATGGATTAGCCCTACTACCGTAGCTTCCGCTGAATAAAGATGATTTGGCCCTTGAAGGCACCTATGTATAATTAGGCCAGTATGGCCATGTGTGTAAGACTTGAAACTCGGTATTGTATGGATGTAAACTTTGATATTCAGTTCGGATTATGTGCAACGACATACTGATCACGGGATCGTTGTGTTAAGCATAATCGGGTATTTCGGACGGCTAGTCCGGGGTCCCCACAGGTATGCTTTCCCTGGCCTTCACGGGGACTTGTTCACTGGGGGAGCTACCGTCCTTTGGGTGCCGTTACCCCGAACGTGGCAGGCTGCAGTGCACGGGGAGGATCACGGGGACCCCCGCTACCGAGATGCGACAACTGCCTTGTGCCTGCTTGATGCCGGTGAACTCTGTCGTGTGGCTGAATACCTTCTTGCCTCGCTTTTCGATTGATCTTCTCAGGATGCCTTCATATAAATAGTAGTTTTTGAGAGCCTCATCTAGAACATCCTTGATGCCGCTGTAGTCTTTCGTCTTTTCCTTACTCCCCGAGTCGAGATATAGGGCATATGAGTCTCTCGGGAAGAGAACGATGAGGGTGCCGTATTGGTTACTGCGGGAAACAGTTCAAATAGAGACCATCATCTTCAAATTAGCGATGGAAATCTACGAAAGAATGTTATGACAGCTAGCAAATGACTTAGTCGGGAAAGTAAGGCAGGAGAAAGATTTCTTTGTTACAATACTTCCTCATGAAATCTTCGAGGTACTTTGCCGTGCGAGCCTTACCCGTAGGGCTGTTCACGAAGCACTCTTGCATGTAGTAGGGATCGACTATCATGATGTTCGAGGTATTCTCTCTAATGAGTTGATGCGCCAAACTGAGCGCAAATAGCCGAACCATGAACGGGGAAAGCGCTTTCATGTGGAACAAGTAGAAGATGTCACTATATCTCACGAAGAACACGTCCCCGGGATACGTATCGTCAAATCCCATGCCCTTTGGTACCTTTCCCGTGAAAAGCGGGTATGATGGATTGTTCTCTTTGATAAGTTTCTCCTCCAAGAAAAGAACTTTAGCATGGATGCTTTTCATATCCTTAGGTACGACAACGAGCATATTTGGCGGCAGCATCGGTTTGGCCAACTCATGGAACCGATGCCAGTTGGGGATGGTTACATTGTCACATACCCTTTTCGGGATCCTATCTCCCGGCTCCTCGGGCTCGAACGCCTCTTTCAGGGTATCATGGAGTGTGCCCTGGCTGAGTCCTGCTGGAGCATCAGCTTCTAGCATTGGTTGAGAACTGAATAGACGCTAGGAGCACTGATGCTTCTCTCTTAGATCAGGCACGTGAGAATGCATTAGAGCATGGTCAGGCTGGTCAAGAGGACCATCATTGAGGTAGTAGTCCATGGGGTCCTCCGGCTCTGCATCAGGTGGAGCCGACCCATCAACTGGTGTTGGTTGTGGGGTGGTTCTAACAGGGTCCAAACGAATCAGTGATTTTGGCCATGTCATGGGCCACAGCAGGCATTCTTCGAGGTTTAACTCGCTATCGGCTTTGGGGGTTTGAGCCGGAGGATCCAAATTTCCGCAACCAGGCAACACCCGAGCCAATGCAACCCTAAACACACCATCAGGCATAGTCACTGTGTGCAATATGCGGTTTTAGTGGTGTCACGATACTTGCCTTCGCCACATCCTTGAGCTCACCGTTCGCACGCAATAGCAATGTGCATGGCACGTCGTCGTCCTGCGAAAACATGTAAGGAGTCAGGTGCCACCAATGAAGTATTATAAAACTTCTCGAGACTTTTGCGATGCTTAATTACCTTGAGAGCATCGAGCTCGGCTAATGGCGTGACTTGTGGAGCTGGCGTGCCAGATATGGAAGGGCTGTTACAAGGCGCATTGCCGGCCGGCGATCCATCGTCCCTTCCATGTGCATTGATCACGGGGACATTAGGCGACACATTGTTTGATCCATGGCTGGCCTCGATGTTGATCACGGGGAGAGGCCCTTTTTTGCCTCCTTCCCACCAAGCCGCAAATGACTCCATCATGCTAGGAATGAGGGAGTTGACCGTCCTTACCACTTCGGTTTGGATGGACGACTGCATTTTTGCGTTCATGGTGTCCAATTCCCATCTGAGATCCATCTCTGTGAGCTTCTTCCTCTCCTTTCGCTGCTCCTTGGTTTCGGCGCCGTAGTAAAATTCATGTTTATAACCGGTTCCGGCACCGACCACACGGCCACGATGTGGCGCACGTGACACCGACATTTCCTTTATCGTGTTCAGCGCCCTGTTAAAAGTAGTGTCCCACGGGGCCTTCATCCCCGACCCTTGGGTTGAGGAGCCTTCTTGAGATCCATCAGCATTTCGTGATTTCTTTTCTTCCTCCAGAATTTTCTCCTGAAGAAGCTTCATCTTCGCATTATTGAGAAGTTCTCCCGTGGATTTGGGATTTTCCTTGTAATGCGCCCTGATAAATTTTCTTGCCTGCGGGTCGGTGATCTTGTCATAGATAGAAGGCCCTGACCTTTTTTCATCCTCCTTTTGCCAAATTGGGTCCTTTCCGGGGTAACCACCGTTTCCGAGAGTGTGGGGAGCTACGTTCTTGTCATGCATCTCTTTCCCCCACACCCTTAGCGCATTCTTTTCAGGTTTGGCTTCGTTGGCCTGGAAAAGCGCAAAGTCATCTTCCGAAATGTTTTGATACGCCTTGTGAATCTCAGTGTAATCAGCACCCTCTTCAATCATGTCCCTCACAGTTGATCTCCAAGTACTCAAGGCTTTGCTGAACTTGTCGAGTGCATATTTGTTTACTAGATTTGTGAGACCCAGGTCATTGCAGTCCCCGAGAACAGGTATCGTGCGTGTAGCTTGCCAATGAGGAAGTTGGCCAATTGTCGTTTGTTTTTTTCTTATGTGCTCGTCATTGAGATTGGCAAAGTCTCGGACGATGATCCCAAGTTGTTGCCATACCCTTGTGCGAGCTTTACCGGCTGTGTAGGACGACCGCTGGTGGGGTCCACCTCCGGGAATTCGTCTCGCCCGGTGGGGAGCCTGTTTGGGCGCCTCTCCTTACGTCGACGTTTGGCTTCGCTACCAGACGTCTCATTGCCTGTTTGGACGCCGCCACTAGTAGTGGTATCGCCCTCAGATGTGCTCTCCTGAAAGGCTGCCTCCGTCTCATCATAGTCGGGATCGTCCTCCATTGTCAATGACTTCCCAAGCAACGACATATAGGTATCTTGTACAGGATCATCATTGCCTCCTATCTGAGAACCCGAACCCCCGGCCTCGTTGTTGTTGGCCATCTTCGCACTATACAAGAAAAGTTGAACTTAGTACAACAAATATAAGCAAAATTACTTAATTAATAAAAATTCAATAATCTATTCTATTTCATATTCATAAAAAATATGTCCTATTTTTAGCCAAAGTCATGCGAAAATTCACGGAAAATTTTGGCATGACCTTTGCTAAAAATAAGACATATGGAGTACCTGAATTTGCCGGTATGGAAATTAATCAACATTCCGGCAATCTCAAGGGCCTCTCGGGGCACCTGCAAGCATTTCACAAATCGATAAGGGCATCAAAACCCTAGTCAGCATCTCCGGCCGGCAACATACACTAAATCACATGAAGAGCAAAACAAATCCACCACCACCACTTCCACCACATCCACCACTAAATCCACCAACACATTCACATCTCACCTTTCAGAACAGTTGGATCGGAGCGTCAAGGTCCTTCCAAACTTCCTGCATACGGCAAAAGAATGCATTAGTTCACCAAACTAATTTGTGCATTTCAATTTTGCTAAACATAAACATAAACAATAGCTTATTCAAAAAATATAGTGCATTTCAATTTACTTAGCTATTAAAAATTCAATAATCTATTCTATTTCAAATTCAAAGAAAATATGTCCTATTTTTAGCCAAAGTCATACCAAAATTCACGGAAAATCTCGGCATGACCTTTGCTAAAAATAAGACATATGGAGTACCCGAATTTGCCGGAATGGAAATTAATCAACATTCGGGCAATCTCAAGGGCCTCTCGGGTACCTGCAAACATTTCATATCACAAATTCATCGACATATGTCAATCGTGTTCCGACAAGTTCATCACAACCACCACCACAAATTCATCGACAAATATTTGCATTCCAACAACATTTCATACACAAAAGACAACACCATCACCAGAACATCACACACAAAAATAGTAGCTTTTTTGAATCAAGTTGTTTTGGCAAAATTAAACTAATTAAACCTAAATAGTAGTTAAACCTAAATCTATATTCAAACCTAAACGGTAGATAAACCTAAATCTAAATTCAAACCTAAACAATAGATAAACCTAAAAAACAGTAGAATTTTTTGGGCTGGGCATTTGCACAAGCACCTTTGGTGCGGGTGCTAGGAGGGAGAGAGAGGAGGTGTGTAGGGAGAGGAGGAGGGGCTTGGCCGTGGACGGAGGCGCTCGGGGCAGAGGGGCGCGCGACAAGCTCTCGGCGGTGCGCTCGGGGCAGAGGGCGGTGACGGTGTACTCTCGGCGCTCGGGGAGGAGGTGGGAGCGCGCGGCGGCAGCGGCAGGCTTGGGTAGGAGGAGGGGGAGGAGCGCACGGCTCGAGTAGGAGGAGGAGGGGGTCGACAGCGGCGTGGACGTGGCGGTGTAGTAGGGGGTCGGTGGCCGCCGTTCGCGGTGGAGAGAGAGAGAGGCAGGGGCGGGGGGAATTTTCGATTTGGGGGTGAGAGAGAGAGAGACCACGCGCGCATCTGTACGTGTTGGGCCACGCTACCCCTGGCGAACCGGCCTGTTTCGCCATTGCTAGGCCACTTCCCCTGGCGAAAAGGCCCAGTTCGCCATTGCTAGGTCCAGCACCCCTGGCGAACCTTCTTATTTCGCAGCGATAACTCCAGCACCCCTGGCGAACAACAAAATCTGTTCGCCAGTGGTAGCTTGCCCCGCCCGGCCCCGCACGTGCCGCTGGCGGCTAGTATAGGCCGTTCGCCAGCGGTGTTGTGTGTAGCGCTGGCGAACACAGATTCCTGTTCGCAGTGGTACGAGCACTGGCGAACGCCTATAAACTTTCGCAAGTGGTAGGCTGGCGGCTATAGGCCTTTTCCTACTAGTGCTACCTGTGGTGGCCGGTCGTCCAACCCATTTTTCCTCCTCCTCATCGCTGCAGGTGGTCGTCGTCGGACTCTCTCTGCCCGAGATTCGGGTGGCCCAGTGGCGGCGATCGACCTGGGGCTACGGGGCTTACTACGGCCACCGCGGGTCCCGGTCAGGCGTTGGCGTGCGCATGCCGTTAGGCAAGGATCCTTGAATCGGTCGACGTGGTTTGGGATGCAGGGACGGAGCCAGGAAAGTTAGATAAGTGAACATTGTATAGAGTGGAGGGGGCCATGTAGGGAATTTTGGACAAATTAGGGACAAAATCCACATTTTATAGAGGGGTGTTTCAGAAAAAATTCACCATGGGGGGAGCCATGGCCCCATCCTGCCCCCTCCCCCCCCACCCAACCCCCCTCTCCGTCCCTGTTGGGATGGCAAGAAGGTCGGCGAAAGTTGTGCACATATGCGATCTAGTCCGACTGCGGCGGCGTGTGTGGGCACTGCTGCTTTGCTGGAGGCATTTTTTAATCCCTTCCATTGATGCTCTGGGAAAATCCTATATTCGGTGCCGATAGATCAGATGATGGTGACACTCGTGGTCATATTTCTCGCTAGGGGGGCATAGTTTTGGAGCTTCATCGGCTGGATGGTTGGTCATGGCAGCGGCTGATTTCCCGGCATTTGCCCAGTGGCCTAAGTGGAGCGGCGTCAGCCGGCAAGGCTCGGCGGCGTGGCGCCACATTGTCTCAGCGGCGAACATGCATGCCCAGATGAACGCTCGCACGGAGGTGGTGCTATTTTCCAATGTGGTGGTGCCAACAGCTGGTGTGGCAATGGTCTTCGTTTTGATCTACACCCTGGAAATGGGTCAGATAGAAAATGGTGGAGGCGACTTCCACAACGTGTGCATGACACCATTTCTCTAGAACTAGCCGGCAAACCGGCGATGGTTGTTTCATGTGTCATTGTGCTAGTTGGTGATCCGTTGTCACCTTGTTTGGCGGTTCCGGTCTGTATGATCGATAACTTTTTCGTGCTAAGAGCCCAAAAGACCGCCGCACGAGTATCAATGTTGAGAACCGTAGATCGAAAAAATTTAGACATGCAACCACAGTAAAGAACACGGAAGCGACTAAATCACAGGAGATCTGCCAGATACACAACTCCACGTTCCCTCTGTTTCGCATTAGCGCCGGGGATATGGCACGGAGGAGCTTATTGTGAAAACGGGATGTCGGCACCGCCTCACCACCCCGATGAAGACACATAAAATATCTAAAACAGGAAATGGGTATCCTTCCCCCACGAAGGCCTGAAAGGCCATCGTAGAAGGGGCGGACTGACAGCGGCGCCAGCGGAGGGGACATAAACCCTGAACATCTCAAGATCATTTTTCTTTTTCTCCTCTGCTTACCAGTTCGACACTTCCCGCCCAAGCAGTAGCGTAGCCAAGATGAGACTACGCCCCAGGCCACCTTTAGCATCTGTAGCTACAGTTCGCTACAGTGCCCTCCTGTAGCAACAAATTAGCTTATGTTTCAGGCGCACGTCCCGGGCCAAAGCCAGGGTGCCTGGGGCCTGTCTACGCCCTGCGCCCAAGTAGCAAAATCGATTCAGCTCACTGGAGATATAAATTTGGACTTAAGATTTGAACGACTCTTCAGATCTAAGCTAGCTTGTCGTAGATATATAATATCCATTGAGTGAATAACTGTTGTAATCGATCAGTGCAATTTCTAACTCTTTATCTATATTTTTATTTTATTTAAAAAAAATATTAAGTGGCTGTACCATGTGATAACTTGATTTTCTTTGCGTTGGTTACCTACTACAGTAGATATGTACGAAACTCGGTTTCAAAGAATATCATGCGTGTTCTACTTTTCTGCTGCGGCTCCTCTCTCTCTCTGACGGGATGCTGCGGCTCTCTTGAACCCACGGCTAGCTCGAAGTTCAAATTATTAATGTTGGTCGTTCTCCGCTCACCTAGATGCAAGAATATTAGCATGAAAGCATCGATGTAGATCAGTTAGGTAAAGCGCTGACCTGTAGAACATTTATCCTGTCCTTCGCGTACGTGGCTCTTTGGTACTAGACCAGATGCTTCTCTACGAGACTGAATGATCAGTTGGGATAAGATTGCGCTTTGGCCAATTATCAGTTGGGATTGTGGTAAGACTTGTGTGTTGGTGTATAATAGCTCAACGCTCTGACTTGTGTAGTTGAGGTATAAACCTTCGTTATGGTTGAAACTTTCTTGGAGGGGTCAACATTAAGTTGAAACTTTCTTGGAGGGGTCAACATTAATTTGGCAATTCTCACCGCTGAGACGCC
Source organism: Poa pratensis (assembly GCA_947311845.1). Lineage (NCBI taxonomy): Eukaryota > Viridiplantae > Streptophyta > Magnoliopsida > Poales > Poaceae > Poa > Poa pratensis. Next base: position 47,063,968 of record CAMZMU010000080.1, on the reverse strand, counting down.
GGAGAGCATCACTCTGAGTCAGCAAAAGCAACACCGAAACATAATAGGATAGAAGAATCTGGTGGACAAGTTTTGTAGGATAGAAAAAATAAAAGGTAAGAGTATGTCTGAAAATGCAAGAAAACATAATAGATAGGATGCATGAAGCTCTCTCTAGTTATGAGAATCCCCTTTTAAGCTGGAGAAGCTTAGTACGAAGATACACATAAATACACCAGAAACATATTGTCTTTTTTTAAATTAATTTCTAGTTCCACGGAATCCTGGTGCTGCCACAGAGGAACAAAGATCGGACTTCAATACAATGTTCGAACGAGAGCTCCGGTGAATGCAAACCAGTCATGTTACAGCAGGGTTTACCGGCCAAACCACATTTTGCCTAATCTTTACTCCCATCTCCAGGAGAGTCCACCTTGCCCGCAGCGGATGCGTAGCTGACGCTGCTGTCCCTCATGCTCTTGCACTGGCTCGACTGCTCGTAGCGAACAAACCCCACCTTAATCTTCGTCGAGCAATGTTTCAACATCTAAAACAATAAAATGCACGTAAAATTGATCAGGAAATTGTTCAAAGACAAGAATATCAAATTTTCGTTGGATCGTCAAAGAGTCGCTCACATGAAGGAGAACACTTATGGGATGGCGTCCACATATGGTGTTCTCGTACTCCTGGAGATACTCTTTGAACGCATCAGGGTCACCGGTCTCTATGATCTCCATGCCCAAGCGGTCCAATGCCTCGATTGATTGGTGAATGGCACCATGGTTCTTGTCATGGTATGTGTAACTAAACCTGATGTGGCAATGAGACGAACATATCATTTCCATTACCTGGCAGAGAAATCACAGCAGCAAACATAACTGAAAATGTTAAAATCTGGTGAACGGGGATAAATAATACCGTGGTGCACTAGGCGACATATCAAGTTCACTCGCTCAAAGAGCATGTTACTCCCAAATAACATCTTTAGAGAGAGGAAGTCTTCCCTCGTGAGAAATCGCCCGGGGGAGAAGCCCGCGCGTCGGTGCGCACAGGACTTTGACCGGCGACCGTTGCTCCCTCTCTTCGTTCGCGTGGTCACGGTGGTGATCGCCGGCAAGGATGGTTGCTGTGCACGGAGATGGATCTAGGGGAGAGAAAAGGGTTGTTCGAGCGGGCTGTGTGGCTGATTTGTGGCCAGATCGACCGGCACCCCAACGGTCCGGCCGACCCAAAATCTGTTCGGCACCCCCAGCAGGCCCCCAACTTTGGAGGCCCTCTCGGGGGTGCGGACAGTGGCCGGACAGGCCCTCCGACAGTTGGAGCCCACTTGCCATTGACACGCGGGAGGCAGAATGGCCAGTCAAGCAAAATAATGACCCTGATGCTTTGGTGTGTCAACACGTCAATGGCATTGATGTCGGCGGTGTCTCGACGCTTCGCCTGCCACTGCCCCCCTCTATAGCGTCAGCGGCCCGCTTGCAGACAGCCACCACTAGTTCTCCCCGCATTAGCTCTGGCCGCCTTCTTCTCCGCTCCCTTCCAAAATGGCGCACAACGACGAGGCTGGTGGCTCGAACGCCGATGTCTACCGTGGCCACAGCCTCCTCATCAACGAGGTGTGGCTGTTCGAGCAGTACGACCTATACGTGCCTGTGGACTATCGCCTGCCCAAGAGGTGGCGGCTGAGCCCTGCTGGTCGTGCCTTCCTGCCGCTGCCCAGCAGCCGGGAGTTCAGCCTGCACATCCTGGAATGGCGAGACAGGATGACGGCGGAATAGCGACGCCACCCGACAACGCCGTGAACAACTATAACTCCTGGTTCAACCAATTCCAGCAGGAGAAGGACGCCGCCCTCGAGCGCTGGGACGGTACGAAGAGGTACGCGACGGAGCGCCGCAAGGCCTGGTGGCGTGGCCGCACGCTGGAGGGTGTGCTCGGGCGCGCCAGCGTGCCGCCGGAGCCACCAGTGTTCCTGCAGAGCCACCCGGCGTCAAGCTCCGCGTCAAGTAGGAACGCGGCGTCAAGCGCCCCGGTGCCGTCGCCGCCGTCAAGGAAGAGCCAGGGCTGAAGCGCCACGCCGTCGTCGCCGCCAGGAGGAGCCCCAGCAGCACGAAGAAATCCCCCAAAAATGGTGCATTATGTCGCTGCTCCGGGACGCCATCGACGACGGGGACAAGCCCGGCTTCATGGCGGCTCCTCCGCTCCGCCAGCGACCCCGTGCCGCCGCCACGCCACCCGCTCGACACGAAGGACTGCCCGGGCTTCTACCTGGCGATGCGCGCGTCGCGGAGCAGCAGCCCCTGGCGGAACAGCTGCCAGCCATGGTGAAGGAGGAGGGGGAGAAAGGGCCGTCATAGCAGGCAGCACCGAGCATCTATATCTCCGACGGCGAGTAGAGGCCGGCTAGGGTTCGTTGTATGCAAATTTCGTTCAAATGTGTGTACAATATGTTCAAATTTGAATGAAAATTGCCTCTTTTACTAAATTTTCTCAGTTAAAATTTTCTGCTGTATTTGATTTGGGGGGTGCCGGCGGGGGAGGCGAACAGTGAATGGCCAGACAGCTGTCCGGCACCATCCAAATCATGTCCGTTTTGGGTGGTGCCGGACCGAATTTAGGAGCCGCGGTGGAGATGCTCTAACATGGGGTGAGACGGACAGTCCACTAATAATTTGTCCGTTTGAGGTTTGAGGTGTACCGTTGGGTGCTAGTATTTGTCTGCCCGGAAAAAATCAGACACGTCCGAGCAAAATGGGGTAGCTCGTTGCAGATGCCCTAAGTACTGCCAGCCGGGAGTGGCTGGGGCGTAACATGCGTACATTTATCTATACTGACAGAGGTATATATCAGTAATGAGTGCCATTCCATGGTAAAATAAGAAAAAATCAAGAATAATCAGAAACTAAATCACTTACCGGGATCCCCAGTGGCAAAAAATCTGAGGAGACAGAAAAAAAGTTCTTTGGATCATCCACATATTTAGAGAGCAACTGCCCATAAATAGCTTCATTTTGGGAGTTAAGGGCACCGACAAGGATAGGAACAACTGTTACACTATGTCTGCCAGGTCAACAAAAAAATTTAAGACTGTAGGATCAGTATTTTATTCCAAAAGGAATACAAGATGGATACAAGCTAATTAACAGAGTAATTACCCCTGGAATACTTTAGAAAGGTAAGGCAAATGCATTTCCATGCTATGTTCAGCCTCATCCACATTAAGATCCATTAACTCAAATTTTCCTGTAGCTTTAAGTTCCTCGATGACTGTAAGAACAGTACTGTAAGAATGTATGTCTAAAGAGAGATAAGATCAGCAGAATGATCTGGTTGAAAAAAAAAAATCGTAATGTGTAATTAAGATATCCAAACAGATTCGGATATCAAGATACTCAGGCTCAACATGCGATTCTGTACTGACTAAGATTCATGGTCAACAAGAGGCCAAGCTTGAGCCTTAGTTTCCCAAGCTTGCGCTACTCAAATAAGCTCCAAGGTTAAGAGATACATCGCAGGATATAATGAGCTCCAAATAGATGTCCTAAATCTTGAGCTCAGTTGAGCCTCGATTGGATCTTCTATTCATTTTAATCATTATACTTCATTTTGATATTGTGTTCTATTAGTGCACAATGTTAAATGTTTCATTATAGTTTAGACTCTGTATAACTTAGACACCAAATTTAGTATACATTAGCACTGAGCCGTGCGTTGCTACGAAAAACTACACAAAAACACGAGTTAGGTCATGGTCATGAAGATTTTCAGAAAACCCTTGGTGCCATGCTACCGTTGTGTGGTTTTGGCAAACAAAAAAGTGCTTGTTTCTATGAGAGTAAGAGTATATATACTTATTTGTGCTTCTCTTTTGCAAAGAACTGCTGGTCCACGTTTGAGTGTGCACCCCCTCGGATATCCATCCTCGTACCAATTTCGGTTGATTGGTGGGCTGTATAAGTTATTTGGGCCATGCCCATCTCAACCCGCAGAAGCCCCTCAATTATACCGAAGAGGGGACCCACTTGTTTAGGGGGCATATTACCCAGAAATCTGAAAAGTAAAGAAAAGGGGAAAATAGCATACCCTCAAACCAGCCTAACTTATTTTTTAATATTACAGAACTGAAAATTTTAGAAAATAAAAGAGTTTAAGAAGCATTCATCAAATAAAGAATTAGTTAGTATTCTCCAATTTCCTGTTTTTTCTCCAATACTTATGATTTTCCTTTTTTCTTAGCTCTTTATATTTGTTGTCAATCTTTACCATTTTCATGTTTTCACAACTTATCTATAAGGAGCTGCTTTATGTTGGTCAGTACGGTTTGGTCGTAATGATTGTTAAGTTTCATGCACCAACCAGTAGAACCAAAATTCCAAACCGATGGAAAGAAGGTGGGCAATCCACATATAGTCCAGTATATGTGGATTGCCCCCCTTGTCTCCATCAGTTCGGAATTTTGGTTCTATTGGTTGGTGCGTGAAACTTAACATGGTATTAGAGCAGAGGTCTTGGGTTCAAATCTCAGCTTTCTTAATTCAATAAAATTGCTCTTTCCCTCTTTCTGTCCAAGTACAGACCTTATCAAGTAACACGTGAGATTTTATTCATGTGTAGGCTCATCGAGTCACGCGTGAGAGGGTGGTTAGAGTATATGTGGGCTGCCCACCTTACAAAATCAGTTCATACTTTTGGTTCTATTGGTTGGTGCATGAAACTTAACATAGTATCAGAGCAGAAATCTTGGGTTCAAGTCTCAACTTTCACAATTTAATAAAAAATTGCTCTTCCCCTCTTCATGTAATTGTGCTCGAACATTATCAATGATATGTATCATCAAATACAAGATTCAGTTGTGGAACTATGTATTGTATGATGCTCGTTCTTATTGTCCTTAATCAATAAGATTATGGGACACAAATCCTTAACTAGTGTATGACTTTGCCGATGACTCAGTTTCAGATGTCATGGGCATGCCTATCGGATAGTACTGACTTTGGTAAAGGAGTTTACCGAGTCAGACAGACCTACTTTGAGACGCGACGAGCAAGTTGTCATTTGTTAGTCTCAAGCAATGTATATGCCATGTCCTTACCCTGAGGTTCTCGCAAGACCCAAGTTGTAGATCGACTTAGGGTCTTCAAACGCTACTCTGTAACTGGGTAGTTACAAAGGTATATTCAGATTGATCGTAAAACAAGCTGCGTGACATGGTTGGCCCAGATGGAATTTGCCCATCCAACTCGGAGAGATAAGCCCTCTCAAGTGATTGACCTTGTACAGTTTCGTCAGATTGACCTTACATCAGCCCGGAGTTGGCACGTTTTGCTAGAAGCCTCTACCACCTATCGACTTGAGACAAGTGTTCATGGAAGCCAAGTGTATGATATGTTGGACCAACTTGTTTTCTTTTATTTGGTGAAATTCTTACGGGATAAGAGTTGAGGGCCCAAATAAAATCAGTGAGAAGGACTGGCAGAAACTCAACCAGTCAGCCCTTCACACCTATTTTATACCTAGCACTGATGTGGACTTGGTTGATGTGGAAAATAAATTCTATCTGGCATCCAAGTATTTCGCATATCAGCCCAATACAACTCCTGAATCCTGATTAGATCGAGGTTGAAGTCTAGACAGTTTCAACAATTTGAGGTTGAAATCCTGATTAGAAAGTGATATTATTGCGAGACTTTTGGGCTGGAAAGTGGACTTTCTAGTATATATAATCTATAGCATGATAAGTCCATAAAGTTTCTATAAAAGGTTGATACCGATGTTAAATAAAATAGCTTAAGCATCTTAATTTTGTAAGCATGATACCTTCCTGGTCTACTGGTAAATCCCCAATCGGGGTGCTATAAACAGTAGCTCTTGAGAGAGCACATTTTGGAGTATAGAAGTGATGAGAAGGGCCAAGGAGAAACACCCGAGAGCTGATTCACATGAAAAAATGTGTATTAGAAAGTTAACAGGATAGAAGAAATATGTGCCAAAATAAGCAAGTTATAACAATGGACTAGTAGACTATTTGGACACTATGGAACTTTTGTAGCATTAGGGCGAGAATTGCTAATAGTTAACCGTGGTAAAGATCTATATTTGAATCCTTGCCGTAATGCACAGTGCGCACCATGATAATACGATAAACTAAAATACGTACTAGTCTTGTTACTTTATCAAATAAGATATGATATCTTTTGAAGATTTGTTCCGTCAAATTGTAAAGGATTATCTTACTGATTTCTTAGTGACATTTTAAAACTCAAGGAGTTGGATGGGTTATAATTTTTCTAGAATAAAATGGTGAGAAAGCTATAATTAAATTTATGGATATTTTGTTTACTACTGAAAATTAGTATGCATTATATTTGGTTCTATTGGATTAAAATTATTAAAGTGCACCAAATTATACGGTTTACAAGTACAATTCTAATGCCTTCGTATTTTGTTTACTCTTATATATGATTTCTTGAATAAATCAAAGATATTTTAAACATTAGATATGAATAATAATACTATATAGTAACCAATGAGGCACTATTTACATCACATGGGATAGATTGTAATGTTGCTTTCTACTACTTCTGTAGCATGTGAAACCTGCGATTACAAGTAACCAGTATATACTCTATAGCCATACCATAGCATTACAAGGTAAAGTGAAATACTTAGACAATTATCTAGAGCTCAACTAGAAATAGAACTAAGGCTATGGCTGCATATATCACTGATATATATCATCCCCACCTTCATCAATGGGAAAAGAACTTCAGGTTGACAAAATGTAAATTTATCGCCTAAGTAAATGGTTGTTAACATGTTAAGTAATGACTAGCATTTAGAAATATAGTCATTTACATACACAAACATGGTACTTTTACTTTACAGCAGTTACGGTACAACCAACACAACAAAGTGAATTGCTGTTAGAAATGGAAACGTTAAGTGAACACAATTCTTTGTTTGTTCTTAAGCGAAGACAATAATAGTAACAAAATTGCATAACTCACATGTTAGTTGGATCAATGTTGCCAAAAGCATAAGCTGCACAGCGCCCCGAGTATGAATAGCCAGCATGGCTGTAAGACAAGTAGAGCTTGTAATTATAGAACAGTCATCAATAGAACTTTGTTTCCATACAACAAACACCAACTTACGGTGCAATTACGGCCCTAACATCAGGAGACTTGGTGAGACCAGCTTCCGTCAGCCAACCATCAAGTTCCTCTTCCAGCTTCCTGGCTAATTGTGAACATGGACCAGCACATGATTTAGCCATTAATAGGAGATGGCAGCCAAAATGGTAGGAGATGGCAGCCAAAATGGTAAAATCGTAGATCACTATTAAAAATACGAGGACGAAGAATGGTTGAAATCCCTAATGTTTTACTGCAATTTGCTGTGGGCATTTATTTTCGGGATGGCAGAGAACTGAGAGACCAGGGATTTAACTTTGTACCAACAATAAGTATATATTATGGATATCCTCTTGAACAATGTTGGAAGTGAACTCAGAGTTAGCAGATTTAAAGTTCGGGAAGGATGAGTCGAGGATTTTAACTCAAATCAAAGTAAACAGATTCTGAATTTCTAGCATGACCTTATGACCAAAATGTCATGCATTTCCATAAAAAACGCAAGTGTTCCAGCTACATCAAACATGTGAAGTTTTTTTCTCAACTTAACGAACAAGCAGTATTAAAAGATGGCAGTACAGTTTCAATATGTACCACCAAAAATGATGACATGATTCACACTCCGCAAATTTTTGTTCATATTCAACATATAGAGCACACTGCAGGTGGTTCCCAAATTTGCAATTGAATTCAATAAACTACACAACCCACCTGATTCCCATGAATCTGATCAGAAACTACACTTAGGGCAGTTTCGGGACCTGTTACCAACCGCCTATAGCATAATTTAGTACCAAAAATAATTTCTGCTGTGTCATCTTTGTACCAAAGAGAAACCCTAAACGCTAGTATCAAGTCAACAATGCACACTTTCCCGTCTTCGGGCGCACGAATCCAATCCAATTCAACGACTGCAACTACACTACAGCCACTAGAAATTCCGCCCACACCAATAAACCCTGCATACTCCCGCAATTCACCAACCTCGCCAAGAAACCAGATCACGCGCACAAAAAATTCACTTTTTTCCTTTCCCGCAAAAGAAAGACGGTAAGAATCGACCAGACCAGATTGAAATAGGGAATCGGGGTGGGTACTGGACGATCGAGTACCATTGTTGGTGTACCAAGAGCCGGCGTGCGAAGCCCTTCTCACGCGCTCCATTCCGGAAGAAGGTTGATTCGATTGCAGTAGCGAAGAAGAATACTTGTGCAACAAAAGAAAAGGGAAGAAAAGTACTTTAAGATAACCTCCTCTTTGGAATACTGTAGTAGGTCCCTCGAGTTCTATTTGCTTTAGGGCATGTACAATGTCGATTATTTTAGTTCCGCCACTTAATTTAGATATGTCAATAAACATGATGTACAATGCGTTTATTTCTTAGTTTTATATTAAATTCACCAGATATGCTAAATTTATGGTGAGAAAATTGTGCTAAGAGATCATACTAATCTGAGCCGTCGTCGCGAAAAACCCTGGTTTGGGGTCCTAAATTTCTGTTTCGGCACCCTACCTGAGGGGGAAATTATAGCCCGAGACATCTATACCAACCTTGTTGCTTTCATGACGATATGTGAGTAGTTCATCCTTATACTACGGGTTCATAGTAATAGGTAGATGGTAATCTATCCTAACTCCTTGTTCTTCAATACAATAATCTTGTGAGTTGTCTAAAATATCGAGATCCATCTGATGTAATTGCTAGTTGTTGTGTTGGAATGTGATCAGATGTGCTGTTATGATTAGATTAGATTAGATTAGATTAGATTGTGCATGTTTTCTATGTGATGCTATAGTTTTATTTACATTCTTATCTCCGATTTATATGATTACTTTGGCCAAGTTGTTGTTTAAATCTCCAATAGGGAGTATATATATTCCATAGTGGGTTCATGCCCCCATTCATCCCTGGGCTCGAGATGACATAACCGATTAAGGGTAATGATGTGATGTTGCTAGTAAGGGTAAAACAACGGTGTTAATGTCTACTCCCCATTGATATAAAATACTGCTTACATTATGTATTGAGCGTTCTCGAATTTGAGTATTAGTTATAGATGATGTCGGATGGTGGTCTACACATATTTGACATAATGCCTACATAAATATTTGCAATGAATATTCTGTCATAATTGCATGATCGTAATTCTGTCAATTGACCAGCTGGAATTATTATTTAAGGAGAGACACCATTAGTGAAACTATGGCGCCTGGCCCATTCTTTTACATTGTTTACATTTTCATTATTGCTAGCTCGCTGATCTGTTATTACTTTTGTGTTTACTACAATTTTCTTCCACATTGTATGTTTAATCGTTTGTTTTTAGCGAGGTGGGAAGCTTGACAACCTTCCTGAAACTTTGGGGAGAGTTTTGTGTTTTGTGTGTAGGTTCCACTTTAAACTTTGCTAAGCTTTGTACAGCTACTAGTTCGATAAAGCTAAGTTCACTAGTAGAAATTCGAGCTTAGACCACGAATGTCCGCCGAGACCGTGGTGTAAAGTGGCGTTCGGCCACGAAATTTCGTGGTCGATGGTAGCAACGACCACGGAATTCCAAATCTGTGGCCTATGGCACCCATTGCCCACGGACTTTCCGAATTTTCGTGGTTAAAAGCTGTGTTTCGGGTTGCGAGGCACCTATAGACCACGATCTCCCTGAATTTTCGTGGTTAGAAGCTACATTTTCGATAGCGCGTTCGGTTTTTGACTGGGATCAACACACCCCGCGAGCTCAAATAACGTCGAACGTGGCCATTTGTGCTCTAAAAACTTCGTACCACACACCCCGCGCTCATATCAACATCCAGGCTGCATCTTTTTTCGGTTGCTCCGTTACTCGAAGCTGGGTTCGATGATGTTCTTGCCGTGGGCTCCACCATGTCAGTGACTCATTGATCTGTTTCTACTCCGTTGCTCCGTTTCTTCCAATATTGTTCTTGCCGTTGGCTTCCACCATGTCAGTTACTCAGGATCATGCTGATCGATTCTTGCCCACTTTTTTATGCCGTTGCTCCATTCTTACGATACTTTTCTTGCCGCTGGCTCCACCATTTCAGTGACTCAGGATCATGCTGATCGATTCTTGCCCACTTTTTTACTCTGTTGCTACGTTCTTGCGATACTGTTCTTGTCGCTGGCTCCACCATGTCAGTGACTCAGGATCATACTGATCGATTCTTGCCAACTTTTTTATTTCGTTGTTCCATTCTTCCAATGTTGTTCATGCCACTGGCTCCACCATGTCAGTGACTCAGGATCAAGCTGATTGATTCATGCCCATTTTTTATTCCCTTGCTCCGTTCTTGTGATACTGTTCTTGCCGCTGGCTCCACCATGTCAGTGACTCAGGATCATGCTGATCGATTCTTGCCCACTTTTTTACTCCGTTGCTACGTTCTTGCGATATTGTTCTTGCCGCTGGCTCCACCATGTCAGTGACTTAGGATCATGTTGATCGATTCTTGCCCACTTTTTTACTCCGTTGCTACGTTCTTGCGATACTGTTCTTGCCGCTGGCTCCACCATGTCAGTGACTCAGGATCATGTGATTGATTCTTGCCCACTTTTTTACTCCGTTGTTACGTTCTTGTGATATTGTTCTTGCCGCTGGCTCCACCATGTCAGTGACTCAGGATCATGTTGATCGATTCTTGCCCACTTTTTTACTCCGTTGCTACGTTCTTGCGATACTGTTCTTGCCGCTGGCTCCACCATGTCAGTGACTCAGGATCATGTCGATCGATTCTTGCCCACTTTTTTACTCCGTTGCTACATTCTTGCGATAATGTTCTTGCCGCTGGCTTCACCATGTCAGTGACTCAGGATCATGCTGATCGATTCTTGCCCACTTTTTTACTCCGTTGCTCCATTCTTGCGATGTTGTTCATGCCGCTGGCTCCACCATGTTAGTGACTCAGGATCAAGCTGATCAATTCATGCCCATTTTTTATTCCGTTGCTCCGTTCTTGCGATACTGTTCTTGCCGCTGGCTCCACCATGTCAGTGACTCAGAGGATCATGCCGATCGATTCTTGCCCACTTTTTTCTATTGTTGCTCCGTTCTTGCGATGATGTTCTTGACGCTGGTTCCACCATGTCAGTGACTCGCTATCCTATTGATCGATTCTTGCCCACTTTTTTATTTCGTTGCTCCGTTCTTCTTTTTTTGACTTCCGCGATGTGGTCTAGCAGGTGGGTCCTGACTGTTGACCTCTCTTCAGAAACGTGATTGGTCATTTCTTTCGGTTGCGTTCGCAATTTTCACCTTGTTAAGGGCTGGCAATGCTGGCGGGTTATGGTCTAGAGTGGGTCCACTATGGCAGCCTGAGTGCGAGGTTTGCCTCCTAAAAAAACTAAACATAACTGAATCGAACCTCTCATCACTCTCGGCCTCTCTCTTCAGAAACGTGTGTGCTCTGCTGCGGTTTTATTTATGTCGTTGATTGGTCATTTTTCTTGCGATTGCGACAGTAGTTTTGACCTTGTTAAGGTTTCGTGATGTAGGCGGGTTATGGTCTATCCGATGGGTTCACCATGTCAGCCTCTCTGTGCAAGGTTTGGCTCCTCAAAATACTGAAGATAACTAAAACGAACCTCTTTTGACTGTCGGCCTCTCTCTCTCTCTCTCTCTCTCTCCAGAAACGTGTGCTCCGTTGATGTTCCCGTGATTATTACTGCTTGTGGTGCTCATTTCTCTCGGTTGCGCCTGTAGTTTTCAACTTGTTAACGGCTGGCGATGCAGGCGGGTTATGGTCTAGATGGTGGATCCTACCTGTCAGCCTCTCTGTGCAACGTTTGCCTCCTCAAAAAACTGAAGATAACTGAATCGAACTTCTCCCCACTATCGGCCTCTCTCTGCAGAAACCTATGTGTGCCCTGACTGCGGGCCCTGACTGTCAGTCTCCCTATGCAAGGTTTGCCACTTCAAAAAACTAAAGATAACTGAATCGAACATGTCCTGACTGTCGGGCTCTATATTCAGAAACGTGTGTGCTCTTCTGAGGTTTTATTTATGCCCTTGATTGCTTCTAGTACGTGGTCATTTTTGTTTCAGTTGTGACCGTAGTTTGACCTTGTTAAGGTTGCGCGATGCAGGCGGGTTATGGTCTAGACGGTGGGTCCTGCCATTCAGCCTCTCTGTGCAAGGTTTGCCTCGTAAAAAAACGAAAATAACTGAAATCCAACCTCTCCTCACTGTCGGCCTCTATTTTTAGTAATGTGTGTGCTCTGCTGCAGTTTTATTTATGCCCTTGATTGCTTCTAGTGCATGGTCATTTTTCATTTGGTTGCGACCGCAATTGTTTGAAACAAAAGACCGCAGTTTTGACCTTCTAGCCGATGGGTTCACCATGTCAGCCTATCAGTGCAAGGTTTGGCTCCTCAAAATACTGAAGATAACTGAATCAAACCTCTTCTGACTGTCGGCCTCTGTCTTCATAGGCGTGTTTATGCTCTGTCGACGTTTTATTTATACTCGTGATTGCTGCTACTGGTCATTTCTGTTGGTTGCGACCGAAATGTGGACCTTGTTAAGGGCTGGCGATGCAGGCAGGTTATGGTCTAGACGGTGGGTCCTGACTGTCAGCCTCTGTGTGCAATGTTTGCCTGCTCAGAAAATGAAGATAACTGAATGAACCTCTCCTCACTGTCGGCCTATCTCTTCAGAAACATGTGTGCTCTGTTGAGGTTTTAGTTTTGCCCCTGATTTCTGTTAGTGGTCATTTATTCTCGGTTGTGCTCGCAGTGATATGAAAAAATGTTCAAGTGTGTGAGTGATTCGAACACGAGACCTCGCTTCTGTACATGTAAACTGTATTCCTTACAACTACGCCAAAAAACTGATTCAGTACACGTGATGGTATTTTTAAAATCACTACCTATTTCTACCTTACAAGTGACTATTTACATACGAGTAGTATGTTTTTGTCAAGAGGAATTTCATTTGTGAAATTGTGGGCATCCCAGGATTCAAAAAAAGAAATGATGGAGGTAATAGTGAGTGATTACTCTGTCTATCAGGCGTGGGCAAAATCCACCGGCCCAAACCGTGTCAAACCAGTTAAACGAGCTAGTTCATTTTTTTTCACAAAAGCCCTAAGGCCCAAGTTCACACCAGATAAAGTACAAAAAAATGACTAGGCCCAAACCGGCTGGATCAGCAAACCGTTTTTGCCCAGGCTTACTGTCTATTGTCGCCTATTCATACTTACATCATTTCGCCCAACACAACAATACCATACCATATTCAGAAAACATTCATATATATTACTAGTTTTTAGTTGACCGGTTTTCCAATATTAGCAGTTCACATCAGCAAACTCTAGGTTCAGAGTGGTACTAGCTGCCCAACAGATCACAAAAGACTTGCTAGCCAGTAAAAACACATAGCGAAAGACCAACATCTGGGCAGTTGTAGAACGCAAAGACACAAATGTCGTTCTCCTTGATCTTACAGGCCTTCACAATATCCCCCCAACGAGCTGTAATGATCACACGTGTATCATTCTTGCCAATCTTGATCCGCACAGAATGACAGCTATTACAGTCATGCTGTGGTAAATAAACAGGCAGGTTTTCTATTGTGTCATCAAGGAACACTGCCAGGCGGTTGTCAGTAAACTTCGTTGAAAAGCTCTGAAAAAATAAATTTATAGGTGGTTGCTTTGTTCATTCTGGATTGAAAGGAAAATAGGCTTAGTGTTTACCATCTTATACTTGGGAGGGACAGTATATGACTTTATCATGTTGCAAATGTAATAAGGTATACTAGGTTTCGACGCAGCATCAACCTCTTCTCTAAGAAGAGTAGTCTGAGCCTCAGACAGCTTAACACGATTGGCAAAAAAGCAATATTTGTCAAACGTGTCCCTCCCTTGGATACCTGGACCTACATGCAAGGAACAACCATTAAGAGATAAATTTATAACTGCAAACTAAGCTAGTCCGATCCGGATGATAAATAACCTCAGAATCAAAGGTAAATACCTCGAAAGGTAAACTCCTTTTTCATTCTCTTGTTCGAGTACCCATGAAACCCTGTTACCTTTATGGCAAGAAGACCAAATATTCAGTTAACAGTTTATACTGTCAGTTTGGGCGGAAGCCCAAAAATCGGAGAAAAAACAAAAGTTACGACTCTTAGTATATAGAGTTATATGCATGGTATCTGATGTAGCCCAACCTACGGCTCCTACAACAAGTGGACCAATGACAAGAGCAAGAGTCAAGACACTTCATGATAAGGTGAACTCACTCCTCTCGATGTGCGACTTCGACACTCCTTTGGATGGCATGCTACTTCATTCCACCACTTTGTGTATCCTCAGGTATGACCCTCATGAAGATCACCAAGGACGTGTCGAGGTTGGACGAGAAGACGGACGAGAAGATGGACAAGAGGAAGAGGAAGAAGAGAAGAAACTGCAAGAAGCGGTACTACCGCCGTTTTCCCAGCCGAACTACCGCCCCGCCATCGAAGCGCCTACATCGTCGGAACTACCGCCGCCACTTCCGCCTAAGAAGGTCTTCGGGAACCATCAGCGGCACTACCGCCGAACCGCCGGTACTACCGCCGAGGTGGAAACCAGATCCGCACCGGCGGAACTTCCGCCGCCACATCCGCTTAAAAGGACTTCGGTGCGCAGTAGCGGTACTACCGCTGTCGAGCGGTACTACCGCCGTGGTGGAGCGAATCCATTTCAGACCCGCACCAGCGGTACTACCGCCGCCTGATCAGCGGTACTACCGCTGCTGCGGGCACAGCTCAGGCCTGTGAGCCTTCTGCGCGTCACCTACCCACCTACCTCGCTCCCCTTTGACTTTGGACTATAAATAGGAGCTCTCCATCTAGATCTAGGGTCAGACAATGATTTGGGAACTAAAGTAGAGCCTTGCTCCTTCTTCTCAAAGTGTCTCGTTCCTCCTATGGAGATGAATCAAGGCCTCTCCTTGTGGAGATGAACCAAGGCCTCCTCTTGAGGAGAAGATCCCTGCGTGGATACCAAGGCTTCCGCTTGTAGTTGCGATTACTTGCTAATCTTCCCTCTTTGAGTGGCTAGATTGGGTTGGTTGGATTGACCAATTGGACAAACAATCCTAAGTGTAAGGTGTGCTTGGGAGAGGAGAATTGGGGGCTACCCTCGGGGATTTGTTACCAATTGAGTCTTGCCAGGTTGCTACTTGCTATTTACCCTTGTTTTGAGTGATTCCCCTCTTTTGTGTTCTTCGTTCTTCGCGTGTTCTTCGTGTTCATCGATCCCTCCGCCCAAATCCGTGAAAATCGGGACCAACCCACATCATATGGTATCAGAGCTCTAGGTTGACACGGATTTGTTTTGTGTTTCCACCAAAATCCACCAAATTTTTCTTCGTTTTTGAGAAATTCGAAAATTTCCACCAAAAATAGCCTTGCCTTGATTCGAGCCGATCTGTCGATTCGTTGCGTTCTTGGTAGTTTTTGTCCATGGATCTGTTGCTTTAGGACCCCCTCCACCCTTGTTTGCGTTCCCTAGCCCTAATTTTGCCAATTTCCCACGAATTCGAGGATTTTCGAGCCCAATTTCCGGCCAAATCGCGAGCAGAAAATTCAGATCTCCAGGGAGCGGTACTACCGCCGGAGAAACGGTACTACCGCCGTAGCGGTACTACCGGCGCTGGAGCGGTACTACCGCCGGGTCGAAATTTTCCAGAAATTTTTCTTTCTCCTCGGTTCGTTTTGGCATTTCCTCTTTGGTTTGAGTCCTTTCTTGGTGTGCCATACGTCTACATCGACAAGCTTCCGCAGCCACGCATCTTCAACGCCAAGCGACGACGCCACCAAGGACTCGACATTCCCCCACCATCATAATCCGTTGTGAGCCCTTCTTCCTTTCGTGTACCTTAACCTATCGGACTAGCTCTTTGATATTGCGGGCATTGCACTTGTTCGAGTGATTGTCTTGAAGTATTGGCGAGTGTGTATCGTTAGAGATCTTGGCACTAGCAAAAGAGAAGGAATCATCGTCAAAAAGCAAAAATCAAAAAAAAAAGAAAAGAAAAGAATCAAGTGGTGCCAAGTATCATCTCTTGTAGGTTGCGACAAAGCTTGTACCGCCAAAGTGAGTGAGTGTGTAACTCTTGTGCAAATCCGTTGCCCATCAAAAAGCAATTGAGCTAGCGTCCATCTTGTGTTGGGTGACATTTGAGCACGTAGTCTTCGTTAGGTTGTCTATCTTCGAGTGCTCGCCCTTTGGTCGCCCAACCCCATCATTCGCTTTTGTGTGTGTTTCTTCATCATTTGTGGTTGGAGTTTCTTTGGTAATTTGATCATTGTGGATTTTCTCTACCTTTGACAATATACTTGTCGTCGGGTTTGCTTGTTTCGTTTGCCACTTCATACCTTCCTATCCTCATAAGTGTGTGTGTTGGGTGTTAGAACCGGATTTTCTCCTCTCAAGCCACATTATACTTGGGATATAGTTTGTCTTGGTTTTCTTACCACACATCTCACTTGTTCTTGAGAAAATGTTTAGGGGAAGTACAAACGGAAGCTCAAGCTCGGACGATGAAATCCATGGTGGAGTTCGCGGTGATCATGGCTATGTCACACAAACGGAGTTTGTTGGTCTTCGACACCTTCTTCGTGATGGCTAGGACGCTACGAGCGCCGTCTACAAGCTCAAGAGAACAACTTCAACGAACGCATGCATGCGCAAGAAGCATCTATGGAGCGGTGACCGAAGCGCTCAACAACCTTGTGCGACAACGAGCTTCTTCTTCTTCACGATCAAGTCGTGCAAGAACCACCTCAAGGTCGACACAAGCACATCCTGGACGTCATGAACCTCGACAAGAACGTCAACATGACCCAAGGCGCGACGCCCATGAACGACCTCCTCCTAACGTTGAACAACCACATGATCTTCACGCGAACAATGCCAATGCGCATCAAGAACAACCTCACCAAAATGTTGAACATCGCGAGCGCATACCATCACCACCACCGCAACAACGTGATCGTCATGACCCATTGGCTAATGACAATGGCGTCCCGGGTGCGAATGATTTTCATGAGCAAGGACGTCACCCCGTCATCCTCCAAGGCCACGTCATCAAAATCATGACAATGTGAACAATATCGAACAAGAGCTACCTCCTCAACATGCGCCTCGTCAAGAGCTTCCTCATGATCGTCACCAACACCAATGTTCCGAGTCAAGTGATAACGAGTCAAGCCAACACAATGGTGATGGACTCAATCGAAGGAGACGTGGACGTGCATTCCCACGTGGTGCCATGGTGACAACTATGATGACTTGACCAACGTCCGCTTTGACATACCCAAGTTCTACGGCACAAGTGATCCGGAAGCTTACTTCTCATGGGTACTCAAGGTTGACAAGATCTTCCGCGTGCAACGCTTCTCCGACAACAAGAAGGTTGCCTTAGCCTCGATGGAGTTTGAAGAGTATGCCCTCTTGTGGTGGGAACAACTACAAGATGCTCGCGTCGCTAACCACCAACAACCAATTGACACTTGGGTTGAAATGAAAGAAACAATGTACAAGCGCTTCGTGCCAAGCCATTACACTAGAGACTTATACAAGAAGTTGCAAGAGTTGAAGCAAGGGTTGAAGTCGGTTGACGAGTACTACAAGGAGATGGAAATCTCCATGATGAGAGCCAATGTCAACGAGTACGAAGAGCAATCCATGGCTCGTTTCATGAATGGCCTCAACTATCCAATCAAGAAGATCGTGGAGTTCCAACCATATGCCTCTTTGGTTGAGCTAGTACATCAAGCTTCCAAGGCCGAGCGCCACGTGCTTGAAGAGCTCAAATACCTCAAGACAAAGGCATTTTTCGCCAACAAGCCTTCTTCGTCAACTCCTACACCTTCACAAGCTCTTCCTCAAGCGAACACTCGAGGTCCTCCAAGAGTCTCTACTTCGACACCTCAAGCGCCTCAACCTTTCAAGAAAGTACCTCCTGCTAACAAGGCGCCTCAAGGATCTTCGTCCGGCACAAGACTTTGCAATGCTACAAGTGCGGCGGACAAGGGCACAAATCTTTTGAGTGCACCAACAAGAAGGTCATGATCATCAATGACATGGGAGAGTATGAATCTATGAGTGAAGATGAGTACAATGCTTTGAACAAGGTCGCCACAATGCAAAGTGCTCAAGAAGAAGAAAGTGAGATATATTGTGATGGCGACAACAATCCTTCCTTGGTTGTGGCAAGAGCTCTAACCACCAATGTTCAAGTAGAAGAAGACCAAAGATGCAACTTGTTCCAAACAAGAGCGGGAATCAATGGAAAGTCCATCAAGGTCATCATAGATGGTGGAAGTTGCCACAACTTAGCGAGCAAAGAACTTTGTGATAAGCTCAACTTGAAGTTCAAGAAGCACCCACATCCCTACCATGTGCAATGGTTGAGTGATACCGGAGCCGTCAAGATTCAACACATGGTGCAAGTGTCCTTCAAGATTGGAGCCTATGAAGATACGGTTGATTGTGATGTTGTGCCTATGACCGTTTGTCACTTACTCCTTGGGCGTCCATGGCAATTTGACAAGGGTGCTATGCATGATGGAAGGACAAATTACTATAGCTTCAAGAACAACGACAAGACCTTCGTCCTTCGTCCCATGACACCAAGTCAAGTCATCGCCGACAACGCCAAGACCATTGCAAGGGCACAACAAGATCGTTCGTCTAGTGAGATGAGTGGTGAGCGAGAGACCCACCATAAAGTGAGTAAGAGACACAAGCCAAATGAGTGTGACACTTCAAAGAGAGTTCCCACAAAACTTACACTATTTGCCACCAAGAGAGAGATGAGGGAGTTGAGAGAAAACGCTTCCACCCTCCACTATGTGCTCATTTGCAAGGGTGAAATTTCTATGACTAACACTCTCACAAACCTTCCTCCTTCTTTGTTGTCTCTTTTGAACTTGATAATTAAACTTGTGCAACACACACAAAATAATTTGCATACTACAAAATAATCGCATTCAAAGTTTGCATTAACTCACAGGTGGGTATATGCGTCTGGGTTCACATATACTGTCCCTGTTTTAAGTGATCTGTCGTTTCTTCAAAACCTTTAACTAAAAGAAAGGTGTGATATTCCTTCATGTGTCAACCGAGTGGTCAACCAGGGAATAAGAACACCAAGTTTTATTTTGGCTTATTCGACATCAACCAAGAAACAGACAACAAACTTGCAGTACAACCAACATAAGGAAAACAACAACAAAACAAACAAGCTCACGGCTTCTGACCTACAACATACGAGCGTCACCCAGACTAAACAAACAGGGGCTCTATTCCGCTTGACGGCCTCTGGTGGTCGGTGGAGCGGGGCCAAGACGAAGAGTGGTGTCCACATCTGCATCTTCCGGTGGGTGGGGAATCATCGGCCTGCCTTCAAGGATTACACCTTGTTCTTGGGGTTGCTGCTGAATTCGGGCTAGTACTTGCGCCACAGACACATCCAGACTGCGTTCCAGCAAGTCATCTGGGACTGGGGCTCCGGTACCTCGAACTTGCCCATGGTTGAGGGTAGGTGGGTTCCTTGCTCGACACTGTTGCAAGTGAGCGTGACCAAGGCTGCGCCTTGTGGTCGCGAGTTCTTCTATCAGAGAATTGCTGAACCTGGTCATTGCAGCTGCGTAGGTGACCAGGGTGATGACGGCAGGGTCGGCTTCACCTTCGATGGAGGTTTGGATGGCCTCCGCGCCAGGTTGGGGTCGGGCTGGGAGAAAGTGGAAAGCTCGACTTTTCGCCATTGCGGGTTCTGAGTACCGTAGGCGGACGAGACCTTCATAGGCTGCTATTTGGATGGCTTGAGCAAGAGTGGGCATGCTCCTACCTGGGATCAGGTACGTCATGCTTGTGCCCAACGGACACGAGCCGATATGCACGTTCGCTCGAAATTCACTCCCGTCTAGCGAGAGTGAGTTCTTGAACACCACATACCGAGGGAGATCAGGCTGCCAAGAGTATCAGAGACGGCCTTCCGAAGAATCACTGGGAATCCGCCATACTCAGCGGGGTGGTTTCCAGGATGACCTTGGGGTTTGCCATCGGATTCTTCTGGCTCTGGGTGTAGGATGAGATGAGAATGCGGGATTCCTTTGCGGGATCTGCTTCAAGAGAGCTGGGTTGGCTAAGGATAGCAGGCGAGGGTGGGGATAAACGGCAGCTAGGACTGGGTCGCATATAAGCTGGGTTGTGTCGATTCCTTCTCATGGAAGAAATCGGCGAGCCTCTCTCGGGGAATGGGACAAGTCCTACTGTACCATACTATTGACCGACACCAGCCATGCCAGTTAGGCGGAGATGGGTCAAATCCATCGGGCTCACTGTCGGGCAAAAGTAAGGCGGGGTTTTCCATGCTAGGGTAGTCTACAGCCAGCCTGGTGCTCTGATACCATGTCTGTGACACCCCTCCCTGGCACATATCACCAGAGAGGCAGTCGTCCCGTGCGCCATCCGAGGATAACTGGCCGCACGTCACAACAGTGCAACATAATGGAAATCATTACACAATCAGGCACCTCAGTGCTACAAATGGTTTACAAGGCCATCAAGGAATGACAAAATATCAATCCCAGCATGGCACGATACAGAGTTTTAACTGGCAGCGGAAGACATAATGAGGCAACGGCTTGGAGCGGCTCCACTCACAGGTTCTGGCTGGGCTACTGATCCTAGCACGCTCTTGCTTCAAATTCTTACTAGGGTGGAAGATGAATCCTCGACAAAATCTGGCCACAATCACAAGGCCCGTGAGTACATTATTATGCACTCAGCAAGTATCGTCCCTCACCACAAACAATCCAACAATCATGCAACAAGGTATATACTGGAAGTAAAATCCTACAACATGGCAAGGTGTATACTAGATACATGACATAAAAGTAGCATGGCATTGACAACCAAACATGTCATAAGCAAGCAACGGGGTATCACCAGTACAGAGTCCAAGCCAGGTGGGGTTGGATCGTGTACCAGCAATCATACAAGGGGCTTACCTATGACGAGTAAACGGGTGTACCAAGTAGGTACCAAATAATACACAACATCACCTGTGATCACTGCTAGGCCCACTGGCCTCATCATTTCACTCTGGGCACGCACGGTTGATGTGGGCTATGGCCTAACTATAGGCTTCCCAACGCATCACACCGCCATCCCTAAATCATGGTAACCATCAACAGCTCACGACAATATTCCCTGCATCATCTTATTTGTTCATTTAGTGTAATCAGGTCGTTCATTAATTATTTCAAACAAATCTTAAGTTTAACCTCCGGACACGACGAGGACACACAGTGTGACCGACACTGAACTGTTGTTCCATATCCCAGGAACGAGGCTAGACATCCAGATTTACACTCTCGAGAGGTTGCAATACTTCACTCATCTAAGTGGATCATTAACAACCGGTACTTTAGGATCACGTCCTTAAGACAGTCTGATACACTCACTCAACCGTTCACGCCATCAAGACACTCCTATATAGCCACCGACATAACTATATGCCTTATGCAGAAGTGAATCCGGCACGTCCCCAACCCATGAGCGACGCCTAGCTCCGGAACCTTCGCAAGACTAGCCCGACCAACTATGGTAACCGACTAGACTTGCCAAAAAGGTGGCATCAAAGGAGGCTCAATAGGATTACGTAGGTCAAGGCCCGCCCATGTGAGCGACAGTGGTAGTGCTTTCGATGTTCAGATTAGTGGCACTATGGACTGACCCTATCGTTGTTTGGAGGGGTGTTTTATTTAATCAAGTTTCATCACCACAAGTCACAAAACAGAGGATTAGTCCAGCATAATAATCACGATATCAATATCATATACCATCAAACAACAAGGCATTAGCAACATACAGTAAGCACATAACAACAACATCACTTGAATAACCATAACACTTGCAGGTATAGATATTAACGTAACAATAATAACAATGCCGGGTGACTGTGGCGGGAGACCCGGCCGGTGTCACTCGGGGGTTAGTGTTCACAGAATAATAGCATAATGTTTCAAACGGATGACGGTGGCGGGAGACCCGGCCGGTGTCACCGTAAAAGAATGAACCGAAAAGCACTCATAAGAATGAGAGAGCATCCATTCCACTCGAGGGTTATCTCGACGTGGTGTCAGCAATCTCGGCAAAAAGAACCAAATGGAAAGTCAGCTCCCAAGCGTCGTAGTCCGGGTGGTCTATGCCAGCCATATTTGACGGAGGGACAAGGCAAATAACTCTTTTGGCAAATGCCCCCAACTCCGAGGATCATAAGACGACATTCGTCCGCTCCTCACCTCGGCGAAGAAGAAAGAAGCAAACAAAGCCCCGCAAGCGCGAGACGCACAGTTGTAATAATTCCCCATTCCTTTGACTGAGGCGGTACCACCGGCCATTGTCTCGGGAATGTGAGTGATGCACAGATAAGCAGTTATGAAGTAGTGCAATAATTTAAATGCAATATGGCATACATACAACAATACAAGGCTCATATAAAAATATGGACAGCATACAGACATGCAATGATAATAGCAGACAGACATAGCAATCGAACAGGAGACAGACATAAAATATAACAGTAGACAGACATAACACACGGCATGACATTAAGCAAACGAACAAACATTGCGGAACTGATCGCAGCAAGGGGTTAGCTTGCCTCCGGAGAAGGATTCCAAACGGTTGGGAAAGTTTCAGACTCGCCGCGGGTCGGAATCCCGAAAGAACGCCTAAACCACGAAACGACAAACAGTGTATTAAATAAGGGCCACGAAACTAAATAGCTCCAAAGATAAAAAACTAGTCCCACTGGCTAAATCTCGTCGAGATACAAATTTAGGAATTTGAATCGACTAAAACGGAGCTACGGTTTAGGAGATACGCGCCTCCGAAGTTGCTCACCAGAAGGAAAAAAAAACTGCGCGAAAAAAAACAGGCAGAACGGGCTGCCGGCCGCGCGAGATGGGCCGGCCGGCCTGCTGCGTGCGCAGCACGGCTGGGCTGGGCTGCTGCTCCCTGTTGGGCTGGGCTGCTGCTCTCTGCTGGAAAGGAACGGATCGATTGATCCCAGGAAGTCAACTTCTCGTCATCGCCTAGCTCGCGCACGGGAGGGCCATGGCAGGCGCGGCTTCGGCGGCGCGTTGCCGGCCGCTCGGCACGCCGGACGGGAGGCGGCGAGGACGGGGCAGCGGCGGTGTACCGCGGCCGGGGAGGCGGCTCCGGCGACGGTGATGCTTCCCGCGCCTCCTCGCACGCACGCGAGTCGTGCGCTTGCGCGGGAGCAGCCGCGGACGGCTCGGGAGAGGCCGGCCGGTGGCGGCAGGTGGCTCGGCGGGCCGGCCAGCGACCGCGGCGAGGTCGCCGACCTCCAACGCGTCCAGGGAAGGTACGGGCGGGGACGTGGTCGACGTCTTCGTCTCCCACCTTGCAAGCACGCACGGCAAGAGAGCACGGGCAGCGCGGCGCTTCGCCGGCGCGGCTGCTCGGAGGGGCCAGGGCGCGGGGGCAGCGGAGGTGCAGCCGGGGCGGGAGCGCCTCCTGCGCGTCGCCCACGAGCTACGCGGAGCTCCGGCCAAGCGGACGGACGAACACGCTAAACGTTGCCTCCGATTTTTGCTACTCTGGTTGGTTGCTGGGAGTGGAGGAGGAGCACTCGGGGGAGAGATCTTTTTGGCAGAAGCTGCACTGAGGGAAAGAAGAAAAGCGAGCGCTCGGGCTGCCTCTAAATAGTCGGGTTGGTGCTCTTCGTGCCACCGATTGCACCGGTGCAGCAACATTGCTCCAAAATTGAAGGGAAGGGATAAGAACGGGAGGGGGTGAGGCTGCTGTGCTGGACGCACAGTGTCGCACGAGGCTGCACTGTGACGGCGGGTTAGGCTAAACAGGTTTAAGCTAAGCGAGTTTAGGTCACTCTAACGCGTGCGTCTAGAACGCGACACGGGCGGCATCGTTGCGTTCCCGGCGACTCGGAGGTCCAAAAACGATGGGGTTTTCACCACTGCAAGCAAAATTCAAAACTCTACAACTTTGGTGACTAAAGTTTTTGCAAATTAGAAACTTGGTGCGACTAGAAGTTTAGAAAAACAGTACTGGTCAAATTTGAATTCGATTGTTTGAGGAGGCAAATGATTTTTGGTTTGGTCAAGACTTTGCCCAGAGGTGTGGGAACTCCTAATGCTTGCATCTAGGCACTCTTCTCCCACTACAAAAATCATTTGACTAGATTTTGAAAACATTTGAATTTTAGGGCAGAAACTTGGACAGAGGAAAGGTCAAATATTTTCTTAACAAGGTACCAAATAATTTTGCATAAATGGGCTACATACTGCCTAGGGATCATCTCTGAATTTTTGTAGAATTTTTGGAGACATACAAAGAGGGGTTCCCTTGGAATTTGCTAATAGGCAAGGAAAGAGCACTACAAAGGAAGTACCTCATATATTGCTCAAATGAGGTTGGGACAGTGGAGTGAAATGTTCAGGAGGTGGATTCATGCATCTCCCCAAAATCGTGGATTTTTTGGATAAGTGGGAGGTGTCTGGATAATTTTCGGATTGAAACCGACATAATAGGGAATAGGGTTTAACTTAGGAATATTGCATGGGGCTATGAAATATTTTTCCGTGGAAGTGATCTCTGTGTATGAGGGAACCATATGGTAGCTAGGTAGAATTTATTTCAATCTGAAATTGCGGTGGAGGCTTTTAGTGGGATAGGCCGGGAAGGATTTTGGAACCAATGGTTTAACAGATAAAACAATGTCATGGAATTTATGGTGGAGGTCGACAAAGATCGGGGATTGTTGGGATTTTTTTTTTCTAAGAGAGCGAAACCAAAGTCAAATCAAAGACCAACGGGTTCGAAGAAAATATATAGAAACCCGAAAAAGTTTTTCCGGCGTCCGAAAATAAATTTAAAATTCGGTCTAAATTTTCGGGGTGTTACAACAAAGGAGATCGAGCGGCAAATACAAGAACTTCTTGCCATGGGACATATCCGCGAGAGCTTGAGTCCGTGCGCCGTGCCCGTCATCTTGGTACCCAAGCACGACAACACTCTTCGCCTTTGCATGGATTGTCGCCCCATCAACGCCATAACCGTTCGGTATCGCCATCCTATCCCTCGACTTGATGATATGCTTGATGAGCTTTGTGGTTCCGCTATATTCTCCAAAATTGATCTTAAAAGTGGATATCACCAAATAAGAATGTGTGAAGCTGATGAATGGAAGACCGCATTTAAAACAAAGCTTGGTCTTTATGAATGGCTTGAAATGCCATTTGGTCTTTCCAATGCACCTTCTACTTTTATGCGTCTCATGTATTATGTTTTGCGTCCTTTCATTGGAAAATTTGTTGTGGTATACTTTGACGACATCCTTATTTATAGCAAATCTTTGGAAGAGCACACTTCTCATGTTGCTCAAGTTTTTTTGGTTCTTCGCAATGAAAAGCTTTATGCAAATCTTTCTAAGTGCACTTTTGCCACCAACAAATTTGTTTTCTTGGGTTTTGTTGTTTCTTCGGATGGAGTCGAAGTCGATGAATCAAAGATACAAGCAATTCGGACTTGGCCTTTTCCGATGTCACTTGAGGAGTTGAGACGTTTTCTTGGTTTTGCCGGATTTTACCGCCGATTCATCAAGGATTTTTCCACAATTGCTTGCCCCCTACATGAACTTACAAATAAGAATGTACCTTTCATTTGGGGCAATGCACATGATTTTGCTTTCAGTGAGCTCAAACGGTTATTAATTGAAGCACCACTCCTTGCCCTTCCGGATTTCTCTAAGACATTTGAGATTGAATGCGATGCAAGTGGATTGGGCATTGGTGGAGTGCTTATGCAAAATGGTAGACCCATTGCATACCATAGTGAGAAACTAGATGGAGCTCGCTTGAATTACCTCATTTATGACAAAGAGTTATTTGCTTTGGTTCGTATTTTGGATGTGTGGCAATATTACCTTCGTCCTAAGGAATTTGTCATTCATTCCGACCATGAATCTTTGAAATATTTGAAAAGTCAAACAAATTTGAACAAAAGACATGCTAAGTGGGTTGAGTTCATTGAGTCTTTCACCTTTGTAATCAAATACAAGAAAGGTAAAGACAATGTGGTCGCGGATGCTCTATCCCGCAAGGCCAACCTACTTACACGTCTTGACATTAGTGTCTTGGGTTTGGATGAGATAAAGGAGTTGTATGCTACCGATACTTTCTTTGGAGACATTTTCGCTCAATGTTCGGAGCACAAAGGAATTGGTGATTTCTATTTGCACCAAGGTTTCTTGTTTAAGGCTAACAAACTATGCATACCCGAGTCTTCGCTTCGTTTGGTCCTTTTGAAGGAATCTCATGGAGGAACACTCATGGGTCACTTTGGCCGCGACAAGACCTACGCCATGCTCGCCACCAACTACTATTGGCCACGAATAAAGCGTGATGTGGAACGCCTTGTTCGACGATGTTCTACATGTCTCAAAGCTAAGTCTACTCTAAACTCTCATGGCTTATATACTCCTTTGCCTATTCCACATCACCCATGGTCCGATATAGCTATGGATTTTGTCCTAGGACTACCACGCACAAAAACAAACAAGGATTCCATCTTTGTCGTCATTGATAGATTCTCTAAGATGGCACACTTCATACCATGCAACAAGACCGACGATGCTTCACATATTGCTACTTTTTTTTTCCAGGGAAATCGTCCGTCTTCATGGCGTGCCGAAGACCATTGTGTCGGATCGTGACGTCAAGTTCGTGAGCTATTTTTGGAAGACTTTGATGGCCAAGATGGGATTCAAGCAACTATTCTCCACCGCATACCACCCTCAAACCGATGGCCAAACCGAAGTGGTGAACCGAAGCCTATCCACACTCCTTCGTGTGTTGATCAAGCCCAACTTGAATTTGGAAGAGTGCATCCCACACGCCGAGTTCGCCTACAATCGAGCACTACATCGCGCAACAAAGAGAACACCCTTCGAGGTCGTCTATGGCTCCAACCCCTACTTCACGCTAGACATGCTTCCACTTCCACTACGTGAGCAAGTCAACATGGACTTCGACAAGCGCGCCGCGTACATGAAGAAACTACACGAAGACACAAGGGCCACGCTTGAGAAGCACAACAAAGACCATGCTACGAAGGTGAACAAAAACAAGCGCGCCATGATATTTGAAGAAGGAGACCTTGTTTGGCTACACCTTCGCAAAGATCGTTTTCCGGATGCAAGGAAGTCCAAGCTGCAACCTCGTGGAGACGGACCTTTCATGGTCATCAAGCGCATCAACGACAATGCCTACAAGATCGACATCTCCAACTCCAAACACTTGGTCCATGACACCTTCAACGTCGCCGACCTATCGCCATTCCTTGGAACATCAAGCGATGAGGAGGACCAAGAGTCGAGGACGACTCTTTTCCAAGGGGGGGAGATGATGTAGCCCAACCTACGGCTCCTACAACAAGTGGACCAATGACAAGAGCAAGAGTCAAGACACTTCATGCTAAGGTGAACTCACTCCTCTCGATGTGCGACTTCGACACTCCGTTGGATGGCATGCTACTTCATTCCACCACTTTGTGTATCCTCAGGTATGACCCTCATGAATATCACCAAGGACGTGTCGAGGTTGGACGAGAAGACGGACGAGAAGATGGACAAGAGGAAGAGGAAGAAGAGAAGAAACTGCAAGAAGCGGTACTACCGCCGTTTTCCCAGCGGAACTACCGCCCCGCCACCGAAGCGCCCGCATCGCCGGAACTACCGCCGCCACTTCCGCCTAAGAAGGTCTTCGGGCACCATCAGCGGCATTACCGCCGAACCGCCGGTACTACCGCCGAGGTGGAAACCAGATCCGCACCGACGGAACTTCCACCGCCACATCCGCTTAAAAGGGCTTCGGTGCGCAGTAGCGGTACTACCGCTGTCGAGCGGTACTACCGCCGTGGTGGAGCGAATCCAATTCAGACCCGCACCAGCGGTACTACCGCCGCCTAATCAGCTGTACTACCGCTGCTGCGGGCACAACTCAGGCCTGTGAGCCTTCTGCGCGTCACCTACCCACCTACCTCGTTCCCCTTTGACTTTGGACTATAAATAGGAGCTCTCCATCTAGATCTAGGGTCAGACAATGATTTGGGAACTAAAGTAGAGCCTTGCTCCTTCTTCTCAAAGTGTCTCTTTCCTCCTATGGAGATGAATCAAGGCCTCCCCTTGTGGAGATGAACCAAGGCCTCCTCTTGAGGAGAAGATCCCTGCGTGGATACCAAGGCTTTCGCTTGTAGTTGCGATTACTTGCTAATCTTCCCTCTTTGAGTGGCTAGATTGGGTTGGTTGGATTGACCAATTGGACAAACAATTCTAAGAGTAAGGTGTGCTTGGGAGAGGAGAATTGGGGGCTACCCTCGGGGATTTGTTACCAATTGAGTCTTGCCGGGTTGCTACTTGCTATTTACCCTTGTTTTGAGTGATTCCCCCCTTTTGTGTTCTTCGTTCTTCGTGAGTTCTTCGTGTTCATCGATCCCTCCGCCCAAATCCGTGAAAATCGGGACCAACCCACATCAGTATCATATTGTGGGTATATAACCTGAAGTTGAATTTTAGAAGCAAATAAAATAAATTTAAAAAATGGTAGGTCGTTCAGAAAGCCAAAATTTAGTTTCCTCAACGGTCTACTGTTCTGCATAGTTTATTGCCGCCTATTCCCCGCCTATCCCCTCCAACACTGCCACACGCCCAAAATAAACCACTCCCAGAAAACCCCACCGCCGAGAGCTTCCTCCAACACTGCCGCACGCCCCAAAAAACCCCACTCCCAGAAAACCCCACCGCCGAGAGCTTGCCTGTGTCGCTGGCGGCTGAGATGGAGATCGAGGCGTCCAACAAGAGCATGCGGGTCAAGGCAGAACCGCAAGAGCATCCGGCGAGCCTCGACCTCATCAGCGACCTCCCCGACGAGATGCTGCGCGTCATCATCTCCCTCCTCCCCATCAAATCTGGCGTGCGTACAACTGTGCTCTCCAAGCGGTGGAGCCCCCTATGGCGCTCCATCCCCATGAAACTTACTGTCGACCACCGTATCGGCCACCTGGATGATGAGCACATCAGCGCAGTCTCCCAGATTCTCGCCGCGCACCCTGGGCCAGTCAAACGACTTTTCATCCGAAGCTTCGGGGCCAACTGCAATGTCGGTGCCAAGCTCAACGAGTGGTTCCAATCCCCCACCCTAAATGAGCTCGAGGAGATCTTGTTCGAAGGTGTATTATGGGTGTTCGCTCTGCCGCGTTCACTGCCCCTTCTATTTGTGGGGACCCCGGACTAGCTGTCGAAATACCCGATTATGCTTAACACAACGATCCCGTGATCAGTCTGTCGTTGCACATAATCCGAATTGGATACCAAAGTTTACATCCATTACAGTACCGAATTAAAAGTCTTACATAAATGGTCATTTAGACCAAGTTCTTACATAGGTGCCTTCATGGGCCAAACCAAAATATCAGCGGAAGCTACGGCGTAGTAGACATCATATTCTAACGATGACAACCCGACAGGCAGCTGACTTGTGGAGATCCTTAGTTGGCGTCGAAGTCGTCATACTCTTGCTCGGCGTAGTGCTCCTCCTCGTAGTCCGGCTAGGTCAATAGCCAGGGACGAAACCAATATGAGTACATTTGAATGTACTCGCAAACTACCCCAACATGAGTATGCACTAGTTTTATTTTAGTTGACAACTTTTATTTATTTTAAACATCTCTATATCTTTATTGAAAAAGGTAAGAAGAGTTTTATAACTATTTTTGAAAGAAACCACCATCTCATTTGTTCACCAAAGCTCCTCCTGTTTCTGACCATGGCTCACCATGGTCCATCTATTTCAACAACTCATACCACTCCATGTGGTATAGCTGTGTAACACCATCTCCAATTCAGTTTCTTTTTAAACTTAAAAACTTTTCCAAAAAAAACTTGCACATGGTCAAAGTATGGCCTCCCAACTGTCCATATCCGAGGACTCGGCTATTCGAATAGTTTTACACTCTGCAGAGGTAGCACGCTTTTCCCACATCCATCCGGCAACTCATCGTGTCCGCCACGTCTCGCCATACAGGGTGTATGCGAAGTAAGCCGCCGACCATAGCCTGTCCTTTGCTCATGCTAGTATAGGATCCTCCCATATGACACTTCCAACACACTTAACCCAGCCCTTCGGAATCTAAGTGTGAGAACTCATAGGTTTTGTCCGGCGGTTTATGTGGAACCTTCAATCCTCCTCCTTATCTTTCATAGAGTTTGAGCGAGGACCCGGGTCAGGGGATGACCAACACACTATCCCCTCATGCATGACGGAGTCATCTCCGTCGATGAGGTATCCAGTACTAATATGAGCAAATTATATGACTAAGCCCTTTCCCATATGTGGTGGATGTGGTCGCACAGGGTATCGGATGGTTGACGTAAGTACAAGGACACACTGTGCATTTTTCATAAACATCACCATTTTTCCACTTCTCCATTCCAACACCGACATCTCGGTATTTCATAATCTCACAAGTAATTTCAAAAGAGTTTTGACAAAACATAATTGTTTTTCCCATCCTATAATTTGATATAACCATCTTATATTTCTACATAGGTGGCAAAATAATTTCCATATACTTTTGAAATGGGTTTTATAAATCTTGCCTTGAGAGTAAAACATGTTATGAAAGTAGATGCATATGTTTGTAGTGCAAGCTCAGAGAATAGCTTGCCTTGCTTGGCAAAGTGATCTTGCTCTTGTTCTTCAATTTCAGCAAACTCTCCTTCCTCGATATATCCGTCAACGTTCTCGTCTAATTAATAAACAAACAATGCAAACAATCACTAAGCTATACAAGCAATCATCTCAACACAACAATCATGAACATCACACATAGCTACTGCACACATCAAACCATACAATTTGGTTTCAAAATATTTGAATTAACATCATTTATTTATGTTCAACATTATGGCAGAAACTTGTGGAACATGTTTAATTCAATAACTTGAGTTCTGTTGGTCACAACAATACAAACTAAAATTATATGGAAAGCTACTGATGTGTAGAAGACAACACAATTTGATTTGGTTTAATTGGAGTTACTAAACTCCCTACACATTTTTTTGAATCCAGAAGCTTATTAATCAAGTTTTGGCTACAATTTAAATTCTGTTGCTTCAAAAATTAAATCCTTTTAGGGGTAACTAAACATGACTAAATGTGACCTAACAAAATTGGTCCTAATTCATTTGGGTTTACCAATTAACATATTTAAATGTTTGAGTGCAGAGGGGTATTTAAACTTCAACTTTATACTAAACAAATACTACTGCACAAATAATTCTACCAAAATTAGGGAAGCTCCTACTAGGCAGTACTAAGCTAACAAAATTGGTTTGGAATTATTTGGACTAACAGAGTATCAGAAACAAACAAGTTTAGAATTTAAACCTTCGTAGTATTTTTAATAATACTTTTTATTTATTTAATTAAATGACATGGACCAATTGGGTTGGTTAAACATTTTCATAAGCTTTTCAGAACAATTGAGTTTGATTTATTTGGATTCCTAAATCTCAAGTTATTGATTTTTGAAGTTAGGTCAGTACTGAATTTCCAGAGAAAACTAAATTAGAAATTCTCTCTGTTTGGATAATGTTGAAATTACTGACATGGGGGACCCACTGGTCAGCGGCTCAGTGCGCGGGGAAATTAATAAAATCCTGACGAACGGGGCCCGCCGTCAGTCTCTCTCTCTCTCTAATACACGAAACGGTACGCAACCGTTGGATCGAGATCCAACGGTCCACGTGCGACGCGACGACGGCGACCAAGATTTGGCGGCGCTGCCGCGCCGGCGGCGATGTGGTGGACGGATCTCTCACCTAGGGGGCACGGGAAGGCACGGCGATGGCGCGAAACGGCGGCGGAGGTGGGCGAAGTCCTGGCTGAGTCCTGCTTGCTGGGACGGCGTCTAGCTCCGGCGGCGTGTCGACGAACTTCCCACGGCCACGGCAGCTACTCCGGCGAGCTCCCTACGGCGTTCCTGTGCACGATCCAGAGGGAAAAAGGGCGGGTGAGTGTGGTGAAGCTGTGGCATCATGCTACGAGGCATAGAGGGGAGAATAGGGTAGAGCAGCGCGGCGGCCGTGTCCGACCTTGACGGCGGCCGTGGCGCAGCAATGTCCGCCCTCCGGGCAGAGCACGGTGAAATTGGAGCGGGGGAAAGGGAGATGGGGTGGTGTGGAGTGAGCAGAGGGGGTCGGGGGTGGTTTTATAGCGGCGGATGCCGGCGTTCATGGGCGAGGTGCACGGGCGTGTCCACGGCGCACCGGCAAGATCTTTTGCTCGAGGCTGACGAGGCACGGCGAGGGGCGGGGCAACGCGGTGACGAGCGAGGCTCTAGTGTCTTCTAGAAGGCCTGGGCGGAGTGGCACGCGTCGAGGTGCAGAGGGTGGGGCGAATTTCATCGGCGCCGTCCAAGTGCTGCTGCGGCGGCAATGGGGGACAGGGCGGCGATTTCGGCAACGGGGTGCTCGAGTTCGTGCAGAGGGCGCAGAGGCGACGACCGTGGACGGCTGCGAGCGAGAGGGGGGCCTGGGGGGCCCGGGGAAACGGCGGCGTGCGGCGTGCGGCGACGACACGGCGACGGAGAGGTAGCGATGACACTTTTGCCAAAACCCCCTGGCTCCTGTGCGCTTCTTCTTTTCCTTCTTCTTTCATCTATTACTTTTTAGTCCTTCTGTTAATTGCAGTAGCACTTCTTGATTTAATTTGAGGCACTAAATCAATTTATAAAAATTTGCCAAAATTTGTGGGGCCTTCCCATAATGTGCAGAAGCTCCACAAAAATTGGCTTTGCAAAATAAAATGTTTTGCAACATTTTCTTTCATAGGGTTTTAATTATTAAATTTTGGTTTTATTGCTAATTGAATTTTACTTTTGAATTTTTAAACTAATTCAAAATATTATTTGAGAGAGAAAAGTAGTAAGGACAAAATGGGAGTGTTTACATTACCACTCCTCTGAATTTTATTGTAAAGGAAAACAATTTCTTACTTGGAGAATTTCTATGTGACACTTGTCACTTTGATTTTATTTCTTGTTTCAATTTCTTTGTGTTTGTAATTAATCTTTTCAATTCAAGCAAACACATTACAAGCAACAAGAAAATAATGTCACAAGTATAATACACAAGCAACAAGCATAACCAACACATATAATTTAACAAAAGTTTTTGTTGGCTCTCATTTTTGGAATATTTCTCTGTTTATGAATTTGGGATGTTACAGATCCTTCCCCCCTTAAAATAAATCTCGTCCCGAGATTTGCTAGGCTTAGGTACTAAAGAGGTCTGGGAATTCGCTTCGAAGATAATCTTCGCGTTCCCAAGTTGCTTCTTCTTCAGAGTGGTTAGTCCACTGGACTTTGTAAAACTTGATCGCACGTCTTCGGGTAACACGAACATCTTCTTCGAGAATCTTGAGGGTCTCTCACGATAAGTCAGGTCTTGGTTCAGGTCGATGGAGAGGTGGTCGATGTTTTTGAAAACATCAGGCTGGTCAGGAACTTCAAGACACTTCCGGAGCAAGGAAATGTGGAAGACATCATGATAATCTCCTAACTCCTGGGGTAACTCCAGCTGATAGGATACTTCTCCTCGACGAGCAATGACCTTGAAGGGTCCAATATACCTTGGCGCTAATTTTCCTTTGACATGGAAACGCTGCATTCCTTAAGGGGTGTCACTCGGAGATAAACATAATCTCCGACGTTGAAGGTGAGGTCACGGCGCTTGGTGTCAGCGTAACTCTTCTGACGGGATTGGGCAGTTTTGAGGCGTTCACGAATAAGCTGAACTTGCTCTTCAGCTTCACGGAGGGTATCTGGTCCGAACAATTTGCTTTCTCCGGTATCGGACCAATTCAGGGGTGTACGACACTTCTTGCCGTAAAGGGCTTCAAAAGGGGCCATTTGCAGACTAGACTGATAACTGTTGTTGTACGAGAACTCTGCAAACGGAAGACAATCTTCCCACTTGGAACCATAGGATAGAACACATGCGCGAAGCATGTCCTCCAATATCTGGTTCACTCGCTCAGTTTGGCCATCGGTCTGGGGATGATAAGCTGTGCTAAATGCTAACTTGGTTCCGAGGGCTTCATGAAGGGATTTCCAGAATCTTGAGGTGAATTGCGTGCCTCTATCAGATACAATCTTCTTAGGCACACCATGCAGGCTCACTATTCTGGAAATATACAGTCTGCTAACTGAGCCCGATAGGTGGTCTTGACAGGAAATGGGCAACCTTGGTCAGTCGATCAACGATGACCCAGATTGAATCATGGCCTCGGTTGGATCTTGGAAGTCCGGTAATAAAATCCATTCCAATCTCATCCCACTTCCACTCGGGAATTTTCAAAGGTTGAAGCAATCCAGCGGGTCGCTGATGTTCAGCCTTAACTCGCTGGCAGATGTCACACTTGGCTACGAATGAACCAATCTCTCGCTTCATTCCATGCCACCAAAATCTTTCTCGAAGGTCTTGGTACATTTTGGTTCCGCCGGGGTGGATTGAATAAGGGGTCTCATGGGCCTCCTTCAGGATTAACTCCTTAAGTTCCGTGACATTGGGCACACAGATACGGTCATTGAATTTCAGCACTCCTTCAGCATCTTCGGTAAAACCGGGTGCTTTGCCGAGGGAAATCTTCTTCCTAATTCCCTCTATGCTTTCATGACCTTTTGGGCTTCTTTGATTTGATCCATCAGGGTTGGGGTTAACTCTAATTGGCGAGATAACCATGGCTAACAAGCTCTAGTCCAAAATCTTGGAACTCTTTGAACAAGGCTGGCTGTTCGGCTTGGATCAGGGCATTCAGGGTGCAAGGTTTGCGACTAAGGGCATCGGCAACTACATTAGCCTTTCCAGGGTGATAATGGATTCCAATATCATAATCCTTGATTAATTCCATCCATCTCCTCTGTCGCAGGTTCAGATCTTTCTGGGTGAAAATATACTTCAAGCTTTTGTGATCTGTATAGACCTCGCAGCGATGTCCCGCAAGATAGGGACGCCACGTTTTGAGAGCAAGAACAACAGCAGCTAACTCCAAGTCATGGGTTGGGTAATTCTCTTCATGCGGTCGCAACTGCCGGGACAGGTACGACACAACTTTGCCTTCTTGCATCAGAACGCAACCAAGTCCGAGGCGTGATGCATCGCAATACACGTCGAAACTCTGGGTGACGTCTGGCATGATCAGGATTGGGGCTGAGGTTAGTCTCTTCTTCAGTTCTTGGAAACTATCCTCACACTTCTGAGTCCATTCAAATTTCTTGTCCTTCTTCAACAGTTGGGTCATGGGTTTGGCTATACTGGAAAATCCTTCAACGAACTTGCGGTAATAACCGGCAAGTCCGAGAAAGCTTCGGATTTCAAACACATTGGTTGGGGATAACCAGTCGATAATGGCTTGATCTTCTCGGGTCAACAGAAATTCCTCCGGCAGACACAACATGTCCGAGAAATGCCACTTCACTGAGCCAAAACTCACACTTGCTAAGCTTGGCATACAGCTGGTGCTCTCGGAGGTCTCCAAAACTAGACGCAGGTGTTCAGCATGCTCTTCTTCGGTCTTGGAATAAATAAGGATGTCATCAAGGAAAACTACCACGAACTTGTCGAGGTACTCCATGAAAATCTTGTTCATGAGATTCATGAAATAGGCTGGGGCATTGGTCAGACCAAAAGACATCACGGTGTATTCAAACAACCGTAACGAGTGGTGAAGGCGGTCTTGGGAATGTCTGTCTCTCGGATCTTCAACTGATGGTATCCTGTCCGAAGATCGATCTTGGAAAAGACTCGGGCTCCGTTCATTTGATCGAACAGATCCTCGATCTTGGGAAGAGGATACTTATTTTTAATGGTACGTCATTCAGCTTGCGATAATCCACACACAGGCGTGTGGTACCGTCTCTCTTGTCCACAAATATAATGGGTGATCCCCAAGGTGAAGCACTTGGGCGAACAAGTCCTTTGCTGAGCATATCTGCCAATTGCTTCTTCAACTCAACCAGCTCTTCCGGATTCATCCGATAAGGTCTTTGGGATATAGGGGCGGTTCCTGGGATAAGCTCAATTATGAACTCAATTTCCCGGTCTGGCGGCATACCAGGCAATTCTTCTGGGAAAACATCCTTGAACAGGTGAACAACACGGATCTCATCTAGGGCAGGTCGAGCTATGCTCTCATGGCAGCCTGGGTGGGATTGACTAGTTTCAGACACATACTCCACTTCTACTTCTTTGTCGGTGGTGATGGATACAGCTCTTCTAGCACAGTCAATTCGACCATGGTACTTGGCTAACCAATTCATACCGAGTATAACATCGATGCCTTGGGTTCCCAGAACAATTAAGTTAACTGGAAACTTTTCTCCTTTGATCTCAAGGGGTACATCGGAGCAAAACATCTTGGTCTCTACGGTGGATTCTGGGATTTGGATGACCATGGGTTTGGGTAAGAGGCTCTCGACTAAACCTCCCTTAGCAACAAATTCTTGGGTAACAAATGAATGGGTAGCACCAGAATCAAACAGAACAGTTGCAGGTACTGAGTTGACAAGGAACGTACCCAGCACAACATCCGGAGCATCCTGAGCTTCTTCAGCATTGATGTGGTGCAGACGACCCTTGGCAACAGCAGCATTTCCGCGGGGTGCGGCATTCTTGCCATTTCCATTTCCATTGCGGCCTTGACCATTGTTCTGTGCCGGCGCATTGGGGCGCTGGACATTCCTCTTGGGATTGGGACATTCTGGAGTAGTGACCCTTGTTGCCGCATTCAAAGCAGACACATTGGATTGGGGTGAAGTTGTTGAAGTTTCCTCCGGGACGGTTATTGTCATTGGGGCGGTTGAAGTTGTTTGGGCGGTTAGGGTAATTGGGGCGTGGAGCTTGGGGTGGACGATAGGCAGGCCTGGGTTCTGCTGAAAGATACGAGGTTTCTGGCTGCTCGAACCTTCCTGAGCATTCATCCTCCTCTTGCGACCTTCATACATAGACTTGCGCTTGGTCTCCAGCTGGATGGCTTGTCCACAAGTGACTCCAGATCACGGAAGTCATGGATAACCAGAGCACACTGCAGTTCATCATGAGTCCACTCATGAAACGCTCCATCTTCTTCTCTTCTTTGTCGGTGTCATCAGGAGCATACCGAGATAAGTCGGTAAATCATCCAGATAACCGACCACATCTCTACTTCCCTGCCTCAGTTTGCGGAACTCATCCTTCTTCCTCTCAATAAGTCCGTAAGGAATATGCTTCTTGCGGAACTTCTCCTGGAACTCAGCCCAGTTGATGACATGACCAGCTGGCTGGAGAGTCTTGGTAGTTTCCCACCAAGCTCTTGCAGGTCCAGCGAGATAGTGGGTTGCATACACACTTTCTCATTTTCTCCCACAGCAGCAACTTCAAGATTATTGTCGATGGTGCGAAGCCAATCATCGGCTTCTAGTGGGTGAAGTCCCTTGGAGTAGGTGGGTGGGTTGGTCTTCTGAAAATCGCCTAAGGTGGATCGCTGGTTCTCATTGCCATTGCCATTACCACCATTGTTGTTGTTGTTGTTGTTGTTGTTGTTGTTGTTATAGCGGCTGCGAGTTGTTGCAGGGCAACGAGATGAGCCTGGCGCTCTGCCGGGCATTCTCACGTTCCTCCATGATAAGTGCGAGAAGTTGGGCGGGGGTTGGGTCCGGTGGTGGTGGTGCTGATCCTGATCCTCCCGTATTGTCGCGACGGGGCGGCATCCTGAAGCACACCGGGTATAAGAGGCAAGGCAAGAAAAGTTCGACTAAGGGAAAAGACGATCTCTCAAGTGGTTGATTAATTTAAGGTTTATATGAAAATATTTCACACAGATTTAAACAAGACAAACATACTTATATATTACCAACATCACATCAAGGAGTTCACATCAACAACAAGCTTACAACATCAAGCTTACAACATCACCTTACATCTAGATACATAACATCTGGTTTCCAAAAGAACCACTACTACGACTCGACTAGCTATAGGGGTCAACCTAATCCTGCGGTAGTGATCAAGTCACTCGCCTACTGAGGTGGAACCTCCAGCTCTAACACGTCAGCATCTGACTGGTAGGCTGGCTCCTCGGGATCCTCCTCCTCGTCCTCGAGAACTGCCTCGAGTGGCTCCTCCTCCTCGTCAACTAACTCCTCCTCATCATCCTCCTCCTCACAGTCCATCTCCTCCACGAAGTCATCATCGTCACTGAGGAAAGCGTTGTTCTCCTTGCGGAGATCCTCGCCCTCCTCCTCCATCTCGTCAGTATGGTGCTCTAGATCCTCAATCAGCCCGTCCTGCTCTGCCACCTTCGTGCGGAGCTTCACGATAGTCTTCCTCAGCTGGGCCCTCTTCCTGAGAAGAGCAACCTTCTCCACCATCAGCTTCATCTCGTTCTCGCGAAGCTCAACGAGCGACTCGCGGTCGAAGTGGAGCTGAATCCTAGTGCGCAACAGATCATCCTGAGTGCACTGAAGTAAGATCTCCATGTCCATGATGTAGCTCCCAAACATCGGGTGGTAAGGTGAAGGAGTAGGGTGTCCATCGCAGTTGCGCCTCCCGTAGAACCGGAAACGGGAGTCTACTAACTCCGCCTTGTGCTCCTCACAAAGTCGGGCTAGCATCCTCTGTGTAGCAGTACAGAGACCATCAACCCAGGTGGCCTCCTTGGTGGTGAAGATGAGCGTCCTGGAACTGGGAGACTTGATGTTCCTGCGAACTGACGACCTGATGAGCCAGCTCAGCCTTCCGACACCATGAACATCAATCTGAGCTCCCTCAAACTCTGGAGCGGGGCGACCTAACAGCTTGGTCAACTCGAACAAGTCCCTCTCAAACGTCAGCTTGCTGTCCTTCTCCAGCTGAACGAACTCGGTCCAATGGAGTGCCATCTACAGTTTTTAAGCAAAATTTTAAGTTAGTTAGGTGACAAGTATATCAAAATTTTAATATAGTAGGGCAACAAGTGAGTCAAATTTTAAGCTTAATGAGAGGTGTGCAAAATTTTAGGGATACAAGGAAAATGTAATATTTAATGGAGTAAAATTTTGCATAAGTAAGAGGATTGGAGATAAGCAGTTTTCGAAAATACTTCATTCCTTTCTTTTTAGAAATTCATCTTTTGTAACATTTGACAAACGACCATGCTAACTAAGGTTTCCTAAAGTCAGGATGGCTCTGATACCAAGTCTGTGGGGACCCCGGACTAGCTGTCCGAAATACCCGATTATGCTTAACACAACGATCCCGTGATCAGTCTGTCGTTGCACATAATCCGAATTGGATACCAAAGTTTACATCCATTACAGTACCGAATAAAAGTCTTACATAAATGGTCATTTAGACCAAGTTCTTACATAGGTGCCTTCATGGGCCAAACCAAAATATCAGCGGAAGCTACGGCGTAGTAGACATCATATTCTAACGATGACAACCCGACAGGCAGCTGACTTGTGGAGATCCTTAGTTGGCGTAGAAGTCGCCATACTCCTGCTCGGCGTAGTGCTCCTCCTCGTAGTCTGGCTAGGTCAATAGCCAGGGACGAAACCAATATGAGTACATTTGAATGTACTCGCAAACTACCCCAACATGAGTATGCACTAGTTTTATTTTAGTTGACAACTTTTATTTATTTTAAACATCTCTATATCTTTATTGAAAAAGGTAAGAAGAGTTTTATAACTATTTTTAAAGAAACCACCATCTCATTTGTTCACCAAAACTCCTCCTGTTTCTGACCATGGCTCACCATGGTCCATCTATTTCAACAACTCATACCACTCCATGTGGTATAGCTGTGTAACACCATCTCCAATTCAG
Source organism: Poa pratensis (assembly GCA_947311845.1). NCBI lineage: Eukaryota > Viridiplantae > Streptophyta > Magnoliopsida > Poales > Poaceae > Poa > Poa pratensis. The sequence goes on along the minus strand of CAMZMU010000080.1, from coordinate 47,023,888 downwards.
TTTCTTTTTAAACTTAAAAACTTTTCCAAAAACTTGCACATGGTCAAAGTAGGGCCTCCCAACTGTCCATATCCGAGGACTCGGCTATTCGAATAGTTTTACACTCTGCAGAGGTAGCACGCTTTTCCCACATCCATCCGGCAACTCATCGTGTCCGCCACGTCTCGCCATACAGGGTGTATGCGAAGTAAGCCGCCGACCATAGCCTGTCCTTTGCTCATGCTAGTATAGGATCCTTCCCATATGACACTTCCAACACACTTAACCCAGCCCTTCGGAATCTAAGTGTGAGGACTCATAGGTTTTGTCCGGCGGTTTATGGTGGAACCTTCAATCCTCCTCCTTATCTTTCATAGAGTTTGAGCGAGGACCCGGGTCAGGGGATGACCAACACACTATCCCCTCATGCATGACGGAGTCATCTCCGTCGATGAGGTATCCAGTACTAATATGAGCAAATTATATGACTAAGCCTTTCCCATATGTGGTGGATGTGGTCGCACAGGGTATCGGATGGTTGACGTAAGTACAAGGACACACTGTGCATTTTTCATAAACATCACCATTTTTCCACTTCTCCATTCCAACACCGACATCTCGGTATTTCATAATCTCACAAGTAATTTCAAAGGAGTTTTGAAAAACATAATTGTTTTTCCCATCCTATAATTTGATATAACTATCTTATATTTCTACATAGGTGGCAAAATAATTTCCATATACTTTTGAAATGGGTTTTATAAATCTTGCTTGAGAGTAAAACATGTTATGAAAGTAGATGCATATGTTTGTAGTGCAAGCTCAGAGAATAGCTTGCCTTGCTTGGCAAAGTGATCTTGCTCTTGTTCTTCAATTTCAGCAAACTCTCCTTCCTCGATATATCCGTCAACGTTCTCGTCTAATTAATAAACAAACAATGCAAACAATCACTAAGCTATACAAGCAATCATCTCAACACAACAATCATGAACATCACACATAGCTACTGCACACATCAAACCATACAATTTGGTTTCAAAATATTTGAATTAACATCATTTATTTATGTTCAACATTATGGCAGAAACTTGTGGAACATGTTTAATTCAATAACTTGAGTTCTGTTGGTCACAAAAATACAAACTAAAATTCTATGGAAAGCTACTGATGTGTAGAAGACAACACAATTTGATTTGGTTCAATTGGAGTTACTAAACTCCCTACACATTTGTTTGAATCCAGAAGCTTATTAATCAAGTTTTGGCTACCATTTAAATTCTATTGCTTCAAAAATTAAATCCTTTTAGGGGTAACTAAACATGACTAAATGTGACCTAACAAAATTGGTCCTAATTCATTTGGGTTTACCAATTAACATATTTAAATGTTTGAGTGCAGAAGGGTATTTAAACTTCAACTTTATACTAAAAAATACTACTGCACAAATAATTCTACCAAAATTAGGGAAGCTAATACTAGGCAGTACTAAGCTAACAAAATTGGTTTGGAATTATTTGGACTAACAGAGTATCAGAAACAAACAAGTTTAGAATTTAAACCTTCTGTAGTATTTTTAATAATACTTTTTATTTATTTAATTAAATGACATGAGACCAATTGGGTTGGTTAAACATTTTCATAAGCTTTCCAGAACAATTGAGTTTGATTTATTTGGATTCCTAAATCTCAAGTTATTGATTTTTAAGTTGGTCCAGTACTGAAATTTCCAGAGAAAACTAAATTAGAAATTCTCTCTGTTTGGATAATGTTGAAATTATGACAGGGGGGCCCACGTCAGCGGAGTGTGCGGGGAAATTAATAAAATCCTGACGAACGGGGCCCGCCGTCAGTCTCTCTCTCTCTCTAATACACGAAACGGTACGCAACCGTTGGATCGAGATCCAACGGTCCACGTGCGACGCGACGACGGCGACCAAAATTTGGCGGCGCTGCCGCGCCGGCGGCGATGTGGTGGACGGATCTCACCTAGGGGGCACGGGAAGGCACGGTGATGACGCGAAACGGCGGCGGAGGTGGGGATCTCCTGGCTGAGTCCTACTTGCTGGGACGGCGGCTAGCTCCGGCGGCGTGTCGACGAACTTCCCACGGCCACGGCAGCTACTCCGGCGAGCTCCCTACGGCGTTCCTGTGCACGATCCAGAGGGAAAAAGGGGCGGGTGAGTGTGGTGAAGCTGTGGCATCATGCTACGAGGCAGAGGGGAGAATAGGGTAGAGCAGCGCGGCGGCCGTGTCCGACCTTGACGGCGGCCGTGGCGCAGCAATGTCCGCCCTCCGGGCAGAGCACGGTGAAATTGGAGCGAGGGAAAGGGAGATGGGGTGGTGTGGAGTGAGCAGAGGGGGTCGGGGGTGGTTTTATAGCGGCGGATGCCGGCGTTCATGGGCGAGGTGCACGGGCGTGTCCACGGCGCACCGGCAAGATCTTTTGCTCGAGGCTGACGAGGCACGGCGAGGGGCGGGGCAACGCGGTGACGAGCGAGGCTCTAGTGTCTTCTAGAAGGCCTGGGCGAAGTGGCACGCGTCGAGGTGCAGAGGGTGGGGCGAATTTCATCGGCGCCGTCCAAGTGCTGCTGCGGCGGCAATGGGGGACAGGGCGGCGATTTCGGCAACGGGGTGCTCGAGTTCGTGCAGAGGGCGCAGAGGCGACGACCGTGGACGGCTGCGAGCGAGAGGGGGGCCTGGGGGGCCCGGGGAAACGGCGTGCGCGGTGTGCGGCGACGACACGGCGACGGAGAGGTAGCCGATGACACTTTTGCCAAAACCCCCTGGCTCCTGTGCGCTTCTTCTTTTCCTTCTTCTTTCTTCTAATTACTTTTTAGTCCTTCTGTTAATTGCAGTAGCACTTCTTGATTTAATTTGAGGCACTAAATCAATTTATAAAAATTTGCCAAAATTTGTGGGGCCTTCCCATAATGTGCAGAAGCTCCACAAAAATTGGCTTTGCAAAATAAAATGTTTTGCAACATTTTCTTTCATAGGGTTTTAATTATTAAATTTTGGTTTTATTGCTAATTGAATTTTACGTTTGAATTTTTAAACTAATTCAAAATATTATTTGAGAGAGAAAAGTAGTAAGGACAAAATGGGAGTGTTTACATTACCACTCCTCTGAATTTTATTGTAAAGGAAAACAATTTCTTACTTGGAGAATTTCTATGTGACACTTGTCACTTTGATTTTATTCTTGTTTCAATTTCTTTGTGTTTGTAATTAATCTTTTCAATTCAAGCAAACACATTACAAGCAACAAGAAAATAATGTCACAAGTATAATACACAAGCAACAAGCATAACCAACACATATAATTTTAACAAAAGTTTTTGTTGGCTCTCATTTTTGGAATATTTCTCTGTTTATGAATTTGGGATGTTACACTATTCCCCACCCTGCACCGCGCCAGGTTTGTTCGATGCAATATTCGCCTGATGAATGTCGCGCTTCCTCTTCTCAAGCTGCTCATCCTCAACGGCGTCGGCATCTCGACCGAGGCCATCGAGCGCCTGCTCGGCGGTTGTACTGCGCTCGAGGGCCTACATCTTTGTAACACCCTGAAAATCCAAACCTAATTTTAGTGGTGTTTTCTGACACCTGAAAAACTTTTTCTCTTTTCCTAAATGTTTCTTCAAATATTTTGAGGATGAAGTGACTTGGGAATTGCTTTCTCAAAATTTCCCGGTAATCCACGAACCACTCCAACAATCGTGATAATCTTGTTGCTTAGGTTTTCGCTCGAAAACCCTAGCCCTAATTATTAAACCTTTTAAACCCTCTGTCCACCTATCAAAGGGAAGCCTGTTTCCATAGCCGGAGAAATTCCACTAAAAATACCAGAGGACTCCCATGTCCATATAAATACAACCCATGCAAAAATATTGCATACTCCAATGCAATATTTCCAAGTTAGGCACTATTTTCCAAACTGCCCTTTTTGATCCAGAAATGTTTGAGTCAAGCTATGTATCTCCATAAATTCTGATAAATTCAAGGGATGAATATTTTTACATTCCCCGCACTTCATCTTTTGGAGGCAAACCCATTTGAGCAACCTTTAGACCACTTCCTTTGTAAGCCCAAAATGATGCCATTTTGAGTTCTTCAAGCAAACCTACACCAAGAAAACTCCAATGACCTTGATACTTGGTGATCTTGAAAACATGGCCCATAGACACACAAAGCCAGGAGACCACCCCAAGGTGAAGCTTGGAACCTCAGTTTTCCTTAATCATGCCATTATGGTCATTTTTGGCCATCTTCTTGAAACCCATTTTCCCCATCACCCAAATGAGCTCAAACTCCATAGACACTCTCCCTGACCAAAATAACCCATGCCTAATTTTTGGGGATTTTTCTGAGATGTGCAAGGCCTTGAACATTTCATCGAGCACCATCGGTGCCTTTGGTTTTCAGAAAATCTTGTGTTACGAAGTGTGGAGTTTTTGAGTGTGGCCAGTTTGGTTGTCTTGGTCTTGTCCTTGTGAACCCCGTAGTACATACCTCGTTCAGTTTGGTGCTCCGAGATGACGGGAACGCGACGTTGCCGCTCGTGGCGTGCTTGGTGCGCCAGGGCGTGCATCACCGGCATCCCCTCACCGCCACTGTGCCTCCGGTCCCTCCCCTGTTCCTTGCTCCCCCCAGACCAGCTTGACCCCGAGCCGTCTCCTGCTCCCCTGGCTCGGACCAGAGCCGCTCTCATCCCCTCCGGTCCCTCCCCTGTTCCTTGCTCCCCCCAGACCAGCTTGACCCCGAGCCGTCTCCTGCTCCCCTGGCTCGGGCGAGCGCGGGGGAGACCTCACCCGCCTCGGGTTCCTTCTCCCACGGCCGCGGCACACCGCCTCCGGGCCGTCCCCGCCACCGGCCTCCCTCCCGGCGAGCATCTGGCCGTCCCCGGCCCTTCCCCGCACGCGTCCGTGCGATGGCAGAGGAAGGAGACGACCTCGGTCGATCTTCTTCGTTTTTTCTTTTTCGTTTGTTTTTTTTTCAGCGAAGCGTTTTCTGGCCCAGCGGGCCAGCAGCAGCAGCAGCGGCCCAGCCATGGCCTGCCAAGGCGCGCGCGGCGCACAGGCGCCAGGCGGCCCATTTGCGGCCCAGCCGCGCGGCCGTCTGTTTTCTTTCCCCGCGCGTTTATTTTTTTTTCTTTTTCCCAAAGACAGATTTTTCAAACCCCCACAACTCTCAAACCATAGCTCCGTTTTCGGCGATTCAAATTCTTAAATTCTTGTTTCGACAAGCTTTACCCAGTGGTACTGATTTTATCTCATTCCAAAATAGTTCTATGGGGTGCCCTTTTGTACGTGCATTCCGGAGTCCGTGGAACGGGGCTATCGCTGCCCTACGCCGCGGAACCAACCCGACCTCTCCAAGCCCAGTGAATCCTCGTCTCCGAAGGCAAGCTAACCCCTTGCTATGAGCAGCCCAGCAGTGTTTGTTTGTTTATTTGCTTATCACCATGCCGGGTGTTTGTGTGTTGTCTGTCTACCGTTATATTTATACATGTCTGTTTGTTGTTCTTGTTTAGTATGAAGCTTGTAATATTGCTCCTGCCATGTTGCATATCATGTTGCATATTTACTTGTCATACCTGCTTGGTTATATTATGTATTGTTAATATTTATCAAACACACACCTTTCTTGAGACAATGGACTGGGGTAACCGCCGCCGTCTCACTAAAATATTAACGTCGATCTGTGATGGCGCTGGTCGGCGGAATCGCCGCCGTAGTCTTCCGGTTGACGTTTCTTCTTTTTGTCAAACGAGAAGGCGCTTGCCAGCGGAATCGCTGCCACAGTCATCCGGTTGACGTTTCTTCTTTTTGTTGAACGAGAAGGCGCTTGCCAGCGGAATCGCTGCCACAGTCATCCGGTTGACGTTTCTTCTTTTTGTCGAACGAGAAGGCGCTTGCCAGCGGAATCGCTGCCACAGTCATCCGGTTGACGTTTCTTCTTTTTGTCGAACGAGAAGGCGCTTGCCAGCGGAATCGCTGCCACAGTCATCCGGTTGACGTTTCTTTTATTTTTGTCGAACGAGAAGGCGCTGGTCGGCGGAATCGCCGCCGTAGTCTTCCGGTTGACGTTTCCTTTTCCTTGTCGAACAAGAAGGCGCTGGTCGGCGGAATCGCCGCCGTAGTCTTCTGGTTGACGTTCTTTTTATCCTGCTAAGTTTGGACATGGATACTGCTATTGCTTGAATTATTATGTTGCTAATGACTTGTTGTTGATGATATATTATGTTATTGTGGTTGTTGTGTTGGACTAATCCTCTGTTATTTGGACTTGTGAATAATGAAACTTGATTAAATGAAACACCCTCCAAACAACGATAGGGTCAGTCCATGGTGCCACTAATCTGAATTTTGAAAGCAGAACCATCGTCGTCTCATGGAGGACCGTGACCTAGTAGGTTGTTGAGCCCCTTTTGTGTCATCCATTGGGCGCAGTCGTTCGGTTGTGCTGTCCGAGGGTAGAGGTAGACAGGCACGGGTTCGACTGTGATAGGGAGTCCGGAGCTAGGCATACTCGGTCGCGCCGGGGGATGTGCCGGACTTACTTGCCCGTTGTGCCACGTGCATAGGGTGGTGCAGGAGAGTGTCTTAGCAAGTGGACCGTCATGTGAGTGTATTTTGCTTAGTACGACTTTGGGCGTGATGAACCTGAAGTGTCGGCTGAGTGGGGTGCATTCTGATAGGTGGAAAGCAAACTCTTGAGAGCATCAACCTAGCAAGCTAGCCTCGTTCCTGGGATATGGAACAACAGTTCAGTGTCGGTCACACTGTGTGTCTTTGTCGTGTCAGGAGGTTAAACTTAAGTTCTGTTTGAAGAATTAATGAACAACCTGATTTCACTAAATGAACAATAAGTTGATGCAGGGAATGCTACTTGAGATGTGATTGTGAACCAGGTTTAGGGATGGCGGTGTGATGCGTTGGGAGCCTATAGTTAGGCCAGAGCCCACATCAACCGTGCGTGCCCAGAGTGAAATGATGAGGCCAGTGGGCCTAGCAGTGATCACAGGTACTGTTGTATATTATCTGGTTCCAACTGGTGCACTCGTTTACTCGTCACAGGTAATCTCTTTGTTTGATTGCCGGTGTACGATCCAACCCCACCTGGCTTGGACTCTGCACTGGTGATACCCCATTGTTTGCTTATGCCATGTTTTGCTTGTCAATGCCATGCTACTTTTATGCCATGTATCTAGAGTACACCTTGCTATGTGTAGTTTCATTTCCAATGTATATCTTGTTGCATGATTGTTGGATTGTTTGTAATGAGGGCGATTCTTGCTGAGTGCATAAATGTACTCACGGGCCTTGTGATTGTGGCCAGGTTTTGTCGAGGATTCATCTTCTACCTTAGCAAGGAGATGGAGCAAGAGTGTGCTAGGATCAGTAGCCCAGCCAGATACCTGTGGATGGAGCCGCTCCAAGCCGTTGCCTTAGTCGTCTTCCGCTGCCAGTTAAACTCTGTCCTGAGCCATGCTTGGCTTGATATTTGGTCATGCCTTGATGGCCTTGTAAACCATTTGTAGCACTTCTTGTGCCTGATTGTGTAATGATTTCCATTATGTTACACTGTTGTGACGTGCGGCCAGTTATCTTGGGATGGCGCACGGGACGACTGCCTCTCTGGCAAGATGTGCCAGGGAGGGGTGTCACAGACGTGGTATCAGAGCACCAGGCTGGCTGTAGACTACCCTAGCATGGAAAGCCCAGCCTTACTTTTGCCCGACAGCGAGCCCGATGGATTTAACCCATCCCGCCTAACCGGCATGGCTGGTGTCGGTCCACAGTAAGGTGCAGTAGGACTTGTCCCATTCCTGAGAGAGGCTCGCCGGTTTCTTCCAGAGAAGGAGCCGACACAACCCAGCTTATAGAGACCCCAGTCCTAGCTGCCATTTATCCCCCCTCGCCTGCTATCCTTAGCCACCCAGCTCTCTTGAAGCAGGATCCCGCAAAGGAATCCCGCGTTCTCATCTCATCCTACACCCAGATCCAGAATAATCCGATGGCGAACCCCAAGATCGTCCTAGAGACCACTGCCGAGGATCATGGCGGATTTCCACTGATGCTTTGGAAGGCCGTCTGTGTTCTTCTTGGTAGGCCTGCTCGCCCTCGATACGTGGTGCTCGAGAACTCACTCTCGCCTGCCGGGAGTGATTTTCGAGCAGACGTGCATGTCGGCTCGTGTCCGTTGGGCACAAGTCCGTCTTACCTGATCCAAGGTAGGAGCATGGCCACTCTTCTCAAGCCATCCAGGTAGCAGCCTGGGAAGGTCTCGTCCGCCTGCGGTACTCGGAACCGGCAATGGCGAAAAGTCGAGCTTTCCACCTCTCCCAGCCAGACCCCAGCATGGTGCGGAGGCTATCCAAACTCCCATTGGAGAAGAAGTCGACCCTGCCGTAATCACCCTGGCCACCTACGGAGGTGCAATGACAAGGCTCAGCCATTCTCTGATGGAGGAACTCATGACCACAAGGCGCAACCTTGGTATTGCTCGCATGCAACTGAGTCGAGCAAGGAACCAACCTACCCCCGCCCATGGGCAAGCTCAGGGCACAGGACTCCCGTTCCCAGATGATTTGCTGGAACGCGGTCTTGATGCATCTGTGGCGCAAGCGCTAGCTCGAGTTCAGCAGCACCCCCAAGAGCGAGGTATGATCCTCGAGGCGTGCCTGCGATTCCCCACCCGCGGAAGATGGAGATGTGGACACCACTCTTCGTCTCGGCGCTCCACCGACTACCAGAGGCCGTCAAGCTGAGTAGAACCCTGTTTAGTTAGCCGAGTGGCGCTTGTAGGTTGGTAGGTGAGAATCAGGAAGGTTGTTTGTTTTTCTTGTGTTAGCTTGTAATGTAAGTTGTTGTATGCTTTCTGGTTGATGTTGAATCAGCCCGTAATAAAACTTGGTGTTCTGATTCTCTTGTTAACCATTATGGTTGAGATGTTATGCCACACTCCTGCAATTGTTTTGGGCCATAAAATGCAGGATTATTTCTAAAAGATATTTTCCAGTTCAGCAAGTTCTTCTATCTGTATGCTAGTACCTCTGCAATTCTATCTGTGCTGCAAGACCAGGTTTGTTGCAGCTGAGAAAATTCAGAAATGAAAATCTTGTTCCAGTTCATCAGAGGAGACAAATTTGATACATCCACTAAGTTCAGTACAGAAGGGAAATTACAGAATCAAAGGATACAAGTTCTACTCCAGCATAGAACACTACAACTACTCAGTGCAGATGCGAAGGCACCCCAGAAATCCTACTCCCTCTCAAGCTCAGTGGCGTTGCTAGAAGATGAGCCTGGCTCACCCGAAGCCGAGTCGCGAGCCGCGCGACGGCGACGGACGGCTCGAGCAGCCGGCTCCCTCCAGCTGGAAGAGCGGCCACCTCAGCAACCGGCGGCGCAGCCTGCCCCTCCGCCGCAGCTTGCCCTCTGCCGCAACCTGCCCCACCACCGCAGCCTGCCCTCCACCGCAGCATCAGCACCAGCGCCAGACCACCAGTTGCACAGGCCAAAGATCAGGAAGACCACCGCCGCAAACAGCAGTCCGCCCACCACCGTAGACGAGATCCCGAAGAGCGCGACGATGATCACATGCTCGATGAAGCCCGCCTCTCCAGCATCTCGACGTAGGCTCTGAAGAAGCTCTGAATGAAGCCCATGGTTGCGATGAAAAAGAGAGGATTTCGGAGATATCGATTTGTAGCGGAGCTCGGACGCCGCTCCTCGACACCGCACGCGGGAAAAGAGAAAGAATCGCGAGCAGTGGCGCGAAACCATCGAGGACATGTTCCCCAAAGCCGTGATGGCCGCGACGTCGACGGACCGCACGCGCAGCAGTGCCGCAGTGGAGTGCTCCGCGCACTGGGAACCGCCGTGTACAGAGCGAGAGAGAGCGAGGAAGAAGAAGAGAGAAAGGAGGAGGGAGACTGCCAGGTGGACCCCGGTCCCACATGTCAGCGAGTAGGCCGATAGCCACGGTGTGCCTCTATCCTTTCTCAGGAAATCATCCCCTCGTCTCTCCAGTGTTTCTTTTAGGGAAAATCTTTGCAAAATGATTTTGGGAAATGGCCTATCCCACAGTGTCTGTGAACCAATTATTGGTGGCACAGATATTTTCTTTTAAAAAGAAACCCTTTGGTTTTTCTAAAACCTGTGTAAACATGAAAATGTTTATGCAGCTTTTCTAAAACAAAACCCTAGGCAAGGGGTATGATTAGGATATCCCTCAATAATTTGGTTTTATAAAATGGTGGGTAATTCTTTACCCAAGAAAAATCTTTGGTTGCTGGTTGATAGTTTGGTTGTAGATCTTGGTTGATCTTGCCATGTTTGTGTTGAGTTGAGCAAAACCATAGATTTAATTTTAACCATGGTGGTAGATCCTATGTTGATTGATTGAGTGAGCCCCTGCCATGCCATCTTTTAAATGCATGAGTATGGTAGAAATATCATACTGTTTTTATAAAAATCTTGTGGAGTGTTAATCTCTTGAGTGTTAAACTCTAATATTTTGCAGAAAAAGTTTTTAAATGGGGTATAAATGGATCGTTCAAGAATTATCTTGTATAACCTCCTTAATCTCGAGGACGAGATTCTTTTAAGGGGGAAGGTCTGTAACACCCCGAAAATTCAAACCTAATTTTAGTGGTGTTTTCTGACACCTGAAAAACTTTTTCTCTTTTCCTAAATGTTTCTTCAAATTTTGAGGATGAAGTGACTTGGGAATTGCTTTCTCAAAATTTCTCGGTAATCCACGAACCACTCCAACAATCGTGATAATCTTGTTGCTTAGGTTTTCTCTCGAAAACCCTAGCCCTAATTATTAAACCTTTTAAACCCTCTCTCCACCTATCAAAGGGAAGCCTGTTTCCATAGCCGGAGAAATTCCACTAAAAATACCAGAGGACTCCCATGTCCATATAAAGACAACCCATGCAAAAATATTGCATACTCCAATGCAATATTTCCAAGTTAGGCACTATTTTCCAAACTGCCCTTTTTGATCCAGAAATGTTTGAGTCAAGCTATGTATCTTCATAAATTCTGATAAATTCAGGGGATGAGTATTTTTACATTCCCTGCACTTCATCTTTTGGAGGCAAACCCATTTGAGCAACCTTTAGACCACTTCCTTTGTAAGCCCCAAATGATGCCATTTTGAGTTCTTCAAGCAAACCTACACCAAGCAAACTCCAATGACCTTGATACTTGGTGATCTTGACAACATGGCCCATAGACACACAAATCCAGGGGACCACCCCAAGGTGAAGCTTGGAACCTCAGTTTTCCTTAATCATGCCATTATGGTCATTTTTGGCCATCTTCTTGAAACCCAATTTCCCATCACCCAAATGAGCTCAAACTCCATAGACACTCTCCCCTGACCAAAATAACCCATGCCTAATTTTTGGGGATTTTTCTGAGATGTGCAAGGCCTTGAACATTTCATCGAGCACCTTCGGTGCCTTCGGTTTTCAGAAAATCTTGTGTTACGAAGTGTGGAGTTTTTGAGTGTGGCCAGTTTGGTTGTCTTGGTCTTGTCCTTGTGAACCCCGTAGTACAGACCTCGTTCAGTTTGGTGCTCCGAGATGACGGGAACGCGACGTTGCCGCTCGTGGCGTGCTTGGTGCGCCAGGGCGTGCATGACCGGCATCCCCTCACCGCCACTGTGCCTCCGGTCCCTCCCCTGTTCCTTGCTCCCCCAGACCAGCTTGACCCCGAGCCGTCTCCTGCTCCCCTGGCTCGGACCAGAGCCGCTCTCATCCCCTCCCTGTGGCCGGGATACGTAAGCGGTGACCTCGGCCGGCCATCAATGGCCGCACCGTCCACCACCTACTTCCCCTCCCCTCCCTCTATTTAAGCCACCCCAGGCAGCCCCGAGTGAAAGGTTAGCCACTCCTCCCTTTCCCCCTCTCCCTTCCCTCTCCGTTCGGTGCAAGCAAGTGAGGGAGAGCACAAATATTTGGCCACCATGGCCGAGCACCCCGAGCTCGGGCGAGCACGGGGGAGACCGCCCCCGCCTCGGGTTCCTTCTCCCACGGCCGCGGCACACCGCCTCCGGGCCGTCCCCGCCACCGGCCTCCCTCCCGGCGAGCATCTGGCCGTCCCCGGCCCTTCCCCGCACGCGTCCGTGCGATGGCAGAGGAAGGAGACGACCTCGGTCGATCTTCTTCGTTTTTTCTTTTTCGTTTTTTTTTTCTTTTCAGCGAAGCGTTTTCTGGCCCAGCGGGCCAGCAGCAGCAGCGGCGGCCCTGCCATGGCCTGCCAAGGCGCGCGGCGCATAGGCGCCAGGCGGCCCATTTGCGGCCCAGCCGTGCGGCCGTCTGTTTTTTTCCCCGCGCATTTTTTTTTTCTTTTTCCTGGAGACAGATTTTTCAAACCCCCACAACTCTCAAACCGTAGCTCCGTTTTCGGCGATTCAAATTCTTAAATTCTTGTTTCGACAAGCTTTACCCAGTGGTACTGATTTCATCTCGTTCCAAAATAGTTCTATGGGGTGCCCTTTTGTACGTGCATTCCGGAGTCCGTGGAACGGGGCTATCGCTGCCCTACGCCGCGGAACCAACCCGACCTCTCCAAGCCCAGTGAATCCTCGTCTCCGAAGGCAAGCTAACCCCTTGCTATGAGCAGCCGAGCAGTGTTTGTTTGTTTATTTGCTTATCACCATGCCGGATGTTTGTGTGTTGTCTGTCTACCGTTATATTTATACATGTCTGTTTGTTGTTCTTGTTTAGTATGAAGCTTGTAATATTGCTCCTGCCATGTTGCATATCATGTTGCATATTTACTTGTCGTACCTGCTTGGTTATATTATGTATTGTTAATATTTATCAAACACACACCTTTCTTGAGACAATGGACTGGGGGAACCGCCGCCGTCTCACTAAAATATTAACGTCGATCTGTGATGGCGCTGGTCGGCGGAATCGCCGCCGTAGTCTTCCGGTTGACGTTTCTTCTTTTTGTCAAACGAGAAGGCGCGTGACAGTGGAATCACTGCCACAGTCATCCGGTTGACGTTTCTTCTTTTTGTCAAACGAGAAGGCGCTTGCCAGCGGAATCGCTGCCACAGTCATCCGGTTGACGTTTCTTCTTTTTGTCGAACGAGAAGGCGCTTGCCAGCGGAATCGCTGCCACAGTCATCCGGTTGACGTTTCTTCTTTTTGTTGAACGAGAAGGCGCTTGCCAGCGGAATCGCTGCCACAGTCATCCGGTTGACGTTTCTTTTATTTTTGTCGAACGAGAAGGCGCTGGTCGGCGGAATCGCCGCCGTAGTCTTCCGGTTGACGTTTCCTTTTCCTTGTCGAACGAGAAGGCGCTGGTCGGCGGAATCGCCGCCGTAGTCTTCCGGTTGACGTTCTTTTTATCCTGCTAAGTTTGGACATGGATACTGCTACTGTTTGAATTATTATTTTCCTAATGACTTGTTGTTGATGATTATGTTATAGTGGTTGTTGTGTTGGACTAATCCTCTGTTATTTGGACTTGTGAATAATGAAACTTGATTAAATGAAACACCCCTCCAAACAACGATAGGGTCAGTCCATGGTGCCACTAATCTGAACTTTGAAAGCAGAACCATCGTCGTCTCATGGAGGACCGTGACCTAGTAGGTTGTTGAGCCCCTTTTGTGCCATCCATTGGGCGCAGTCGTTCGGTTGTGCTGTCCAAGGGTAGAGGTAGACAGGCACGGGTTCGACTGTGATAGGGAGTTCGGAGCTAGGCATACTCGGTTGCGCCGGGGATGTGCCGGACTTACTTGCCCGTTGTGCCACGCGCATAGGGTGGTGCAGGAGAGTGTCTTAGCAAGTGGACCGTCATGTGAGTGTATTTTGCTTAGTAAGACTTTGGGCGTGATGAACCTGAAGTGTCGGCTGAGTGGGGTGCATTCTGATAGGTGGGAAAGCAAACTCTTGAGAGCATCAACCTAGCAAGCTAGCCTCGTTCCTGGGATATGGAACAACAGTTCAGTGTCGGTCACACTGTGTGTCTTTGTCGTGTCAGGAGGTTAAACTTAAGTTCTGTTTGAAGAATTAATGAACAACCTGATTTCACTAAATGAACAATAAGTTGATGCAGGGAATGCTACTTGAGATGTGATTGTGAACCAGGTTTAGGGATGGCGGTGTGATGCGTTGGGGAGCCTATAGTTAGGCCAGAGCCCACATCAACCGTGCGTGCCCAGAGTGAAATGATGAGGCCAGTGGGCCTAGCAGTGATCACAGGTACTGTTGTATATTATCTGGTTCCAACTGGTGCACTCGTTTACTCGTCACAGGTAATCTCTTTGTTTGATTGCCGGTGTACGATCCAACCCCACCTGGCTTGGACTCTGCACTGGTGATACCCCATTGTTTGCTTATGTCATGTTTTGCTTGTCAATGCCATGCTACTTTTATGCCATGTATCTAGAATACACCCTGCTATGTGTAGTGTTTCATTTCCAATGTATATCTGTTGCATGATTGTTGGATTGTTTGTAATGAGGGGCGATTCTTGCTGAGTGCATATAAATGTACTCATGGGCCTTGTGATTGTGGCCAGGTTTTGTCGAGGATTCATCTTCTACCTTAGCAAGGAGATGGAGCAAGAGTGTGCTAGGATCAGTAGCCCAGCCAGATACCTGTGGAATGGAGCCGCTCCAAGCCGTTGCCTTAGTCGTCTTCCGTTGCCAGTTAAACTCTGTCCTGAGCCATGCTTGGCTTGATATTTGGTCATGCCTTGATGGCCTTGTAAACCATTTGTAGCACTTCTTGTGCCTGATTGTGTAATGATTTCCATTATGTTACCTTGTTGTGACGTGCGGCCAGTTATCTTGGGATGGCGCACGGGACGACTGCCTCTCTGGCAAGATGTGCCAGGGAGGGGTGTCACAATCTTGATGGGGTATTCGGGTTGGATGGTTGCCTCCGCATCATATCGGCGACTATCCGATCGATTGGCTTCATACGCTGGCAAGGCAGACCACATTCTTCCCAGCTCTACGACCTGGTCATTGAGAATGCGCCTTTGCTTGAGAGGTTGAGTATATATAGTCCACATGCTCGGACAACAATCACGGTCATTAGCGCGCCGAAATTGACATTGCTGGGCTACACGAGTAAATACAGCTCCAAACTTGTTGGTGGATCCACGATATTTTGGGTAACATAATCCTCTTGAGATTGTTCAGTGTTCTTAATTTTCTCCCAACTTGCCACTCACATTTTTGCTAAGTTTCTTGATGTATGTTCGGTGTCGTGCAGGAAATGTTTCCCAGAAGCTTGACCTCGTCTCTGCGCACAGTGAAGGTCTTGGCACTAGATTCTATTGGCCCCAATATGGAATCAGTTGTGGCCTTCCTTAGATGCTTTCCGTGCACGGAGAAGCTATACATCCAAGTGAGCTCTCTTTTTTAGTAAGGGCTCATTTGATTCAGAGGAATTTTCCCGTAGGATTGCATTGCACTAAGTTCTGAAAGAATTTTTGTTCTATCCACTCAAACCGCAATGTTATAATTCCTTTGTTTTTATAGGCATTGTACTTAAAACTGAATGTTGATTCAAATGTAGTGTTTAAAACTAAATTTATAGGCATTTGTACTTAAAAGATAACTAATTTGCAGTACTTTTTCCCACATACTCACATGCAGGAAATGTCGGTGCCAACTGCAATGTATTGCAACTAAGTTCTGAAGGATTTTTTCTATCCACTCAAGCCGCAATGTTACAATTCTTCTGTTTTTATAGGCATTGTACTTAAAACTGAATTTTGATTCAAATGTAGTGTTTAAAACTGAATTTATAGGCATTTGTACTTACAAGATAACTAATTTGCATTACTTTTTCCCACATACTCACATGCATCTTTTGTTATGATGTAGGCAATATATATAGTTGACACATGTTCTCTTTTTTCGCAGATAGCAAAAGGGCCGAAATCACTAAAAATGGGCAGGACTATGACAGGAATAATCCTATCGAATGCCTTGATCTCCATCTCAAAGAAATTACTTTGAACGACTACCGAGGCACCCCACCAGAGGTTAAGTTCGCCAAATTCTTTGTTCTGAACAAAAGAGCGCTCAAGGTAATGAGGTTTGACGTCGATACAGAGAAGGTTTCATGGATACGTACTCAGCGCAGGCGACTCGGGCTGGAGGACAAAGCTTCTGCAGAAGCTCAATTTCATTTTAAAGATATAGGTAGGTTCAGTTCACAATCAGTTGAGTAAACAAAGCCAGCAAGTGGCACGTCGAGCAGGATAAATTCTACAGAACAGTGATGAGCATAGTTTAGTTTGCTCTCCAGCAAATAGAACTGGATGGTCAAAATATCAGATTATACAATTGATGAGGCTTCTACAAGCGCTTTCCGTATTTAACTGTCAATGTGCCATGTCTATCTATCTTGTAGCCACCTGGATACTTAATTATTGGCTGGTGCATCAAAAGCTTCACGGATCCTCTGGCTGGTTCTAGTACTCTCGATGCATCAAGGTTTTCTTTAACTTGATCAGGTATGTTATGGCAGGATACAGAGATGTAATTGTTAGATAGAGAAAATCAAACTGTTCTAGTACATACATTGTGAAAGAAAGTCCACTTACAAGTGTGACTTTGTCTTTGTTTTTGAAACGATGGACAAAGGAAACAATGCAGTGCTCCCAGTTGGACCTAAGAAGCCTCCTGAAGGAATCCTATTTATCTTGACACAGGATTAGGACATTGGTGTAAACTACACTCTCCAGCATTGCCTTCAGATCGACATAAGAAATATCTTTGTGGGCTGCAGTCAAAACAAGTAGGATAAAATATCACATCTTGAGCAAGTGTTATTAAATGTTAAAGGTAAAATGATCCAAAAGTTCATCGAATACCTGCTGTGACAACACGATGCCTCCTTTCTTGTTTAAACATGTTGTTTTCATAAACTAAGAAAGAGATATTTCAGGTGCCAAGACTCGTGACCACGACGATCAAAGCAGTGTAGGGTTAGCACAAAAATATATATTTTCATAGAGGAGAAGAAATCATGAAACAAACATGGTGAAACGTAAATTTAATTAAACAAACATGATGAAAAATAGCTCGCGTCTAGAACACTGCACAGCGCCTGACGAAGCCTGCTCATGGCTCCAGCCAAAGAAAGATGAGATAGACTACTGAGCCAACATCGGTCATAGAGCCCTCTAACTGAGCGAACTAAACCCTATTTTGGGCAAAAACCCTATTTTATGATCTATCCATAAAAAATAGATAATAACATTTAATGATCAAATAAGTTATAAAATTTTGATAGAACATCCTGATCACCAACCACAACAACAACATAAGTCAATCAACTTAGATATAAAAACATGACTAAAGGGGTATTCCAGTGAACACGTTAAGATGAAGACTACCATCTTCATGCACAGTGAACCAGAAGATTGCCATTTCATTTTCTAACATCTCGGCATCCCTAACAACACGTGCCCAATTTTTAGTGATGACCGCACGCTCGTTATCCTTGCTCATCGATAACTTGACTTGATGAGAGTGTTCATGTAATTCATTGGTAACACGCACAAGTCTATCCTTATAAAGATAACCCTTGAGAAAAGTGTCCGTGTACTCCACTGAGAAGTACTGCAAGCAAAAGAAATCAGCCATTACCAATTTATCTCATGCTGATTATTAGGACAATGATATCTGGGGAAAAAAGTCAAAATCCTTACCATCTTGGCATTCCCCTTCTTGATTACACACTTAGTAATCTCGCAAACGTAGAAAGGTATATCTGGTTTGATTTTCCTGACCTGCTTCTTGAGAAAATCCCACCTCCTGCGTGATAAAATCACATAGTTACCATAGAAGATGTACCTTTCGAAAGAGACTTTCCCCCGAATACAAGGACCTACATGAAAGAAGAGTAAACTTTAGAGAGTAGTAGTACATTGTTGCACATAGATTCAATACTATAAGCATACGGATTCAATACTATAGTACAACTATACCCCTTGTTGCCACAATACATCTATTGTAATCATTCAGTTCAGCTTCATATTCAGAATCAGATGGACCACTAAGGCAGATTTTATCATCATCATCGCTTGCATCATGGTCAATGTCATCACCATCACGCTCCTCATCATCGATGAACTCCATATTTTCTACTCTGACTGGCACTGCAACCTGGTAATACCGATAAGAAATTACTTTTGATTTGTATCAAATTGTATATATTAAATGATGTTAGGCATAAATAGCATTGTGCAATCAGCAGGAAAACTAATTCATAAGTAGTCACAGCTCGATCCGTAAAGAGTACAGAAATTTAAAATGCGGTAGTAATCGCATTTTTGTAAGTAGAAACAATGAGCCATACACATTATTCAAACACTAGGAAAAGAAACTAAGAAGTACTGGAGGCGGTACAAAATTCCGTGATATAGTGAACCACCTAAGGACGAGATGCACGAGATGTCTTCCCCTGGTGATCATTTGCATGAAAGTCAGACATCCGGCATTTTAACCTTAATAGGTGTTTTCAGGGGCGGAGCCAGGATTCGGACATGGGGGGGGGGGGGGGGGGGGCGAAAACTCGACGACCATGAAAGACAATAAAAATCATAATATATCAAGTCGCAAAATATATTACAGAAAATCCATACAAATATCCGAATACATATGTTTGATGTTTAGAAATAAAATTACATGTCTATTAGCTTAAACTCCGCTTTACGACCACCGGTGTCGAATAACTCTATAATCTCATCAGAACTAATATTTGCATCAATTTCCTTACCAATGTAAACAATCATATAATGCCGAAGATAATCATTTCCCATTCTATTTCGAAGACGTGTCTTGATGAGTTTCATGGCCGAGAAAGCTCGCTCGGCGGTTGCAGTTGACACCGGAAGAGTAATAACCAACCGCAGTAATCTATCAACCATTGAGTATGTAGCAGCTTTACCTGTTTTATATAGTCCAACCGTCAGCTCAGCAAGTGAAGACAAGCATTTTAGCTCTGGATTATTGCAAACATCCAACTGAAAATGCGGAAGCTGCGACTCAAGCTGAGCCCTTTCTTGACTAGAAAAATCCTCAGGATAAAACTTCTCAACCAACGTACATATTTTTGAGATGTCAAAAGAATCATGCCTTGGATCCAAAGATGCACAAAGTGTCAAGAGTTCTGTACTTTGAATACCAAAGCGATCATTTATCTCAACCAATTGCTGATCTATAGCAACATTGAACACATCTGCTTTGTAATGATGTAGTGTTGTTGTGTTATCATGCTTGTTGCGAGATCTTGTCACATCAACATACCTACAAGTTACAATATATATTAATAATAGAGTTAAGCGAGTATGACAATATGTATTCTAACTTTAAGAGATACAAGGAGATGGACATTACTTGCGATTCAAATCTGGAACCTCAATGTCATGCTTCAAACAGAAAGTCTGAACCTCCTCTAGAAGAGATTCCCAACCATTTTCTCTTAACTTACCAAGCAACACCTTTGTGGTTGAAACTAAATCCAACGCATTCAAAATGTCAATGGACTTCTTTTGGAGGGTTTGACATAAGACATCCGTGATCTTCATGATTTTCTCCATTAGATGCAAAATGAACACAAAGTCAAATGACTTAATTATTTTTAGAGCACCTACAGCATCTCCTCTAGAATATTTTGAGACCGAGCGGTCAGTTGCTACACTTTGTAGGACAGCAACCGTAGCACCAAACATCTTATGTAAACTCTGAATAGACTTGAAGTGTGAACTCCATCTAGTGTCTCCGGGTCTCTGTAAAGATCCTACTTGATTTGCTCCTCTTCCTGTATCAAGCTCACCCAACTCAATTTCACGTTCAATTTCTTCAGCTTGTTTTGCTAGTAACTCATCATTGCGTTTAGGAGACGCACTAACAACATTTATGATGAGAACAGCGTGTTGGAAAAAGTTGTGCACCTCATGTACATCTCTTGATGCAGCAACAAGAGCCAATTGCAGCTGATGAGCCATGCAGTGTACATAATAAGCATAAGGGCACTCGTCTAGAATCAGAGCTTTTAACCCATTCCATTCACCTCGCATGTTACTTGCCCCATCATATCCTTGTCCTCTTATATCTCGGATGCTCAAATTGTTGTCCGCAAGAACAGCACAGATTGCTTGTTTGAGAGTCAACGCAGTAGTGTCTTTGACATGAATGATATCAAGGAAACGCTCCTTTATGTATCCTTCCTTGTTCACAAAGCGGACGACCAATGCCATCTGTTCTTTCTTTGATTCATCTCGAGCTTCATCCACCATGATACAAAACTTGGCAGTACCAATTTCTTCTCTAATTTGCCTCTGAACCTTCCTAGCAAATAACTTCAGAATCTCTTTTTGAATAGGATGGGAGATGTACTTTGCATTCTTTGGAGCATTATTCAGGACAACCGCATCCACCTCCTTGTTATAAAAGGCAACCAACTTCACCAATTCAAGGAAATTACCCTGGTTTATTGATTCTTGAGATTCATCATGGCCTCTAAAAGCACAAGCTTGGAATGTTAACCTGTGAAACCAACAACAACAAGATTGTTACTAACATGCTTAGAAAAATAAATACTATTGTACTGCTTGGTATAGAAAAATGGTGCGTACCTAATGGAATCAATTGTAACTTTAAGCCTTAGCCTTGCATCCAAAACCTTTTTTTCGGTTGCTTGTACAATTGCCTTGTCGATGTGGGTCATACTATTTTTCAGATTATTAAAGCATCGAACTGAATAATTATGAGCTGAGTTACAATCTTTGCCCATGTGGGTTAAAAAAGCACAATCTTTTCCATCATTCACCTTCCTCCAATTGATAAATCCCTTAACCGTGAATGTATCTGAGCCACACCTTCCAGTTGGTTTTTTTGTGAAGACGAAACAAGGTAGACAATATGCACTATGTGTGGAGAGTGAATACTCTAGCCAAGGAAAATTTGTGAAATAGCTATACTGAAATCTGCGAGGACATTTTTTCCCATTAAGTGGATACACTCTCATGTGTGGCTGATAAGGACCCTCGGTAACGTAGAATCTACGTGCTTCTTCTTGCTTATCAAGAGGAAGTTCCCAAATTTGTTGACGCTTACCAGGATCTCTTTCATACGCTGTGCTACCAATTCTACTTTGTTCTGAAACTTCAGTTGGTTCCACAATAACTTGATCATCACTTTGCATATCAACTGGATTGGAACTTTCATCTACAAGAGGTTGCTCCTCCTCAGATTGTTTTGCATTTTCAGCAATAGATTCAGCAGTAATTTGAGCACTTGAAGTTGAACCAACCCGCTTGAAAAAGAATTCCATTCCCCTTTCCTTTCTCTTCATCTTTTAGCACAACAAATTGATAAAAGACAGAAATTAACAAACTAATCTGCTGATCTGCCGAACGCCAAGGCACACAGGTGACAAAGCAGCAGGGATTAGGAATTACCTTCACGAGTTCAGGTGTCCCGGACAGTACGACGGACGGCGGACACTGCAGCTGGGAG
Organism: Poa pratensis; assembly: GCA_947311845.1. Classification (NCBI taxonomy): domain Eukaryota; kingdom Viridiplantae; phylum Streptophyta; class Magnoliopsida; order Poales; family Poaceae; genus Poa; species Poa pratensis. The sequence continues at coordinate 47,002,384 of CAMZMU010000080.1, read as the reverse complement.
CCTGGGACGGCAGAACGGCGGCGAGATGCTGAGATGAGGAGACCTGCGCGGCTGCGCTGGAGACGAAGAGGCAGGCAGCGGCGTAACTTCCGATCGATTAATGATCGATCAGATTGATCGCTTGCCGTTTGGTCTGCCTACTTCACGATGGCATAATCCAGCTACGTGGGCTTGTGTGTATTGGGCCTGTGTGCAATGGGCTACTGGATTTTTTCCAATGAAATAATTAGCTAATTTAGTGACCTGCTACTCATATATACCTAGTACTACCTACTTAAAATTGTTGGGGGGGGGGCGAACGGTTGGGGGGGGGGGGGGGGTCAGACCCCTGCTGGCACCCCCCTGGCTCCGCCCCTGGGTGTTTTGCCGTTTTTATCTATTTGTACATGACAGATGAAGAAAAAATAGAATTAGAGAAAAATAAGTACTTTGCCCTTGTTATCCATCTGTACATGCTCTTGTTATCCACCCAGCACATCAAACTTAATAAGTGCAAACTTTGATAATTTAGAAAAATTAGTGATATTGAAGTACGAGGTTAATTATATATAGATGTAGGATAGATGAATTTTCTATTCAATCAACAGGAAAACTAATTCAGAAGTACGCGTCTTAATCTGTGCATAGTATAGAAATTTATAACGTATTAGTACTCGCATTTCTCTATGGACAGAAGAAACAGGCACATTTTATTAAAACAGTATGAATAGAAACTCAAAGTAAATGGAGGCTGTACAAAATTTCGTGTTATTGTAAGCCACCTTCGGACGAGATGTAGGAGATATCTTTCCTGGATCTTGATTTGCAGGAAAGACCTGGACATTCGGCATTTCAACATTCAAAAGTGCTTTGCCATTGGTATCCATCTGTACTTGACAGATGCAGAAAAAAGGAATCAGAAAAATAGCACTTGCTATACAGATTCAGGTTGGAGACGTAAAGATCACTTGCTTTATCTAATTTGGAACAATGAAAAATACAACCTAAGAAAACAAAGAAGAATTGTAAATGAAATCACCTGCTCCCAAAGCGCAAGAGATAGGGTTTGAGTTGTTCTTGAGCCTTTCGCTGCTGAAGGGAGAAGATTTGTTCCAAAAGGTCTGAGAGTGCCTGGTGGCCAACAGATGAGCAAGAGATTTGAAACTTCTTGACCTAGTGAAGACGAAGGGAGAAGTCATGGGATGGATTCTTTCAAATACTGTAAGGCTGAGCCGAGAAAGAGCAATAAATATGGACGGCTAAATTCCACAATGTACGTGTTGCTTCCCAATGCAAGGAATATTTATTGGGACAAGGGAAAGCATCAGAAGCGAAATAAGCATTGCTTCCCAAGAAAAAATGTTAAGATTGATAAGATGCATGCAAAGAAAGGTTGCATTATGCCAATCAAGCCTATGAAATAGTAGAACCAATGAGAAAGAAATTTTAGAGCATCAGGACCATGCGATTCCTAGTTCCATTGATCACGATAAGGTCATCAGAGAAATATCAACATGCCCAACAATGGACGAGAGTGCGGGACAAAAGGCAGGTCTTCTAGGTAGGCTACTTAGCAATAGCAAACACTAGTAGAAAAGGAGGCTTTGGTGCGTCACCTTTAGTACCGGTTGAACAAAAACCGGTACTAAAGGGGGGCATTAGCACCGGTTGCGTTCGTGTCACCGCGGCGAGGACCTTTAGTACCGGTTGCTCTTAACAACCGGTACTAAAGGATACCCTTAACAACCGGTACTAAAGAGTTGGAGGCCACGCGGCCACATGCGGCCGCGGTTGGTGGCCCCACGGCGAGACCTTTAGTACCGGTTTGTATGAAAAACCGGTACTAAAGGTTTCGGGCACTATAAACCTTCTTCCACCCCGAGCCAGAAGCAACTCGACCCAACTCCATTTTTCCTCTCTTCCAAGCTCTAGTTCACCGCTTTTTTCTCCAACATTTGTCAAGATTGGTGGCACCCTATACAAGGGTTAGCAACTTCTTCATCTCCTCTTCCGGCATTTCAAGTTTAGCTCATTTTCGTGCAAGTTTAGCAAGTTTGATTTTGGTGGTGCTTGCAAAGTGTTTGATGAAATGCCTAAGTTAGGGATTTCATTTGTTTTATATGCATTTTGAGCTCAAATTAAAGTATAATTTGTGGTTTTATATAGTGTCCCCTTCCTCACTGCCGTCGATCGCCCGCGCCGCTCCGTCACCGATACCACCTCGGTGAGCCTCTTTTTTATCTTTTATTTTAAAAATTGTTAGTTATATGATTTAAATGCATAATTATTTCTTGTATAATTTTCTTATGTTTTTTTTATATGTATAGTGTCATGGTTTTGATATCCGTCCCCTTCGGCCCTCGTCCGGTCTATGATTCGGATGTGGTATATCTTTTTAACTATTTTTTTTGTTTCGTGTTTATAACAATCATGCCGACCAACTTGACGTAGATATATTTTTATTTAGGAGGTAGTTGAACCGGAAATTCCGGCCGACCCTATTGTCGAGTATTTTAAGAAAGAAAACGACGATTTGAGAGCAAAATTGAAGATAAGTGAAGATCTTCGTCTCCAATGCCTAGAAGAGAAGATGGAATTGGACTTGAAGATTGCCGACATCGTTGATGCTCACGGGGTCGAGCTTGCCGACGTCGTCACTGCTCACGAGAGGAAGATGGATGCAATGCGCGCCAAGCTTAAAAAGATTAGAAAATATGCCATTAGTCAAGAGGCTTGGTATCATTATGATGTTGGTTCAATAGTTACCTTGGTTGCGATTCTGACCGCATTTGTTGTTGGATTTAAATTCTTTAGATAGTTGTATGTTAGTTTCGATTTATGTATGTTTCGTGAGAACTATGTATTACATTTGGGCACTACTCTACTTTGATTTTAATGTGATGAACTTGTATAAATTAATTTGGTCACGTATCTCTATTCATTATTTAGCTGGTGTAATGGTTTTTGATATATTTATGTAATGTAGATGAGCCGAGAATGGATGTACGGTGATCGACGCTGTCCCGAGTTCATTGATGGCATGCATCGTTTTCTCGATGTGGTTAAGTTAAACAAGCTGAAGAATGGTTTTATGATTTGTCCATGTGATGAATGTCGGAATAACAGGAATTACCCGAGCGTAAGAACCATACACTCCCACTTGTTGCGACAAGGCTTCATGCCCAATTATTTTTGTTGGACCAAGCATGGAGAAAGAGGGGTTATAATGGAAACCCTGAAGAAGAGGATGATGACAACTATCCCGTGTTCTCTGAACACGGTGATACTACAATGGGGGAAGACGAAGTTGAGCTCGAGGTCATTGTTGATCAGTGACGATGATGATCTTCGTCAGGTCATTCGTGATGAACAGATGAACTGCGTAACTGAAAACGAGTGGTCGAAGTTGGAGCGCATGTTAGAGGATCACAAAAAATTGTTGTACCCAAATTGTGAAGATGGCCAGAAAAAGCTGGGTACCACCCTGGAATTGCTGCAGTGGAAGGCAAAGAATGGAATATCTGACAAGGCATTTCAGGAGTTGCTACAAATATTTAAGAAGAGTCTTCCAAGGAATAATGAATTGCCGCACAATACATACGAAGCAAAGAAGATTGTCTGCCCTCTAGGATTAGAGGTGAGAAGATACATGCATGCATCAATGACTGCATCCTCTACCGCGGTGAGAAGTACGAGAATTTGAATGCATGCCCGATATGCGGTGCATTGCGGTATAAGATCGGGCGAGATGACCCAGGCAATGTTGAGGGCGAGCCGAGCCCCAGGAAGAGGGTTCCCGCGAAGGTGATGTGGTATGCTCCTATAATACCACGGTTGAAACGTTTGTTCCGAAACAAAGAGCATGCCAAGTTGTTGCGATGGCACAAAGAAGACCGTAAGGAAGACGAGATGATGAGACACCCCGCTGATGGGTCTCAGTGGAGAAACATCGACAGTGCGTTTGGGGAATTTGCAGCTGACGCAAGGAACTTAAGGTTTGGTCTAAGTACAGATGGCTTGAATCCGTTTGGGGAGCAGAGCAGCAGTCATAGCACCTGGCCCGTGACTCTATGTATCTATAACCTTCCCCTTGGTTGTGCATGAAGCAAAAGTATATTATGATGCCAGTGCTTATCCAAGGCCCGAAGCAACCCGGCAACGACATTGATGTGTATCTGAGGCCATTAGTTGACGAACTTTTACAGTTGTGGTCTGACGAAGGCGTACGTGTGTGGGATGAGTACAAACAGGAGGAATTTGGCCTACGAGCGTTGCTGTTTGTAACCATCAATGATTGGCCTGCTCTTAGTAACATTTCAGGACAGTCAAACAAGGGATACAATGCATGCACGCACTGTTTAGATAAGACTGACAGTATATATTTAGGTAACAAGAATGTGTACCTTGGTCATCGTCGATTTCTTCCAAACAGGCATCCCGTAAAAAAGCCAGGCAAGCATTTCAAAGGTGAGGCAGATAACCGAACGAAGCCTACACGCCCTGATGGTGATGTTATATATGGCATGGTCAAGGATTTGGAAGTAATATTTGGAAAGGGTCCTGGCAGTCTAAATGTTCCAAAAGACGCTAACAAGCGCGTACCCTTGTGGAAAAAGAAATCTATATTTTGGGATTTACCCTATTGGAAAATCCTAGAGGTTCGCTCTGCAATCGACGTGATGCACGTGACGAAAAATCTTTGCGTGAACCTGCTAAACTTCTTAGGCGTGTATGGGAAGACGAAAGATACATCGGATGCACGGCAGGACCAGCAAAGTACGCACGAACGAGACAACCTGAATCCAGAGAAGTACCAAGGTACTGCCAGCTACGCTCTTACCAAAGAAGAGAAGGAGATCTTTTTTCAAGTCCTGAGCAGTATCAAGGTCCCGTCTGGCTACTCGTCGAATATAAAGGGAATAATAAACATGGCAGAGAAAAAGTTCCAAAACCTGAAGTCTCATGACTGCCACGTGATTATGACACAATTACTTCCGGTTGCATTGAGGGGGCTTCTACCGGAAAACGTTCGAGTACCCATTGTGAAGCTATGTGCATTCCTGAATGCAATTTCTCAGAAGGTAATCGATCCAGCAACTCTACCAAGTTTACAGACTGGTGTGGTCCAATGTCTTGTCAGTTTCGAGTTGGTGTTTCCACCGTCCTTCTTCAATATTATGACGCACCTCATAGTTCACCTCGTCGAAGAGATTTCCATTCTCGGTCCTGTATTTCTACACAACATGTTCCCCTTTGAGAGGTTCATGGGAGTCTTAAAGAAATACGTTCATAACCGTGCTAGGCCAGAAGGAAGCATGTCCAAGGGCTATGGAACAGAGGAGGTCATTGAGTTTTGTGTTGACTTTATTCCTGATCTTAAGCCGATCGGTGTTCCTCAATCGCGCCATGAGGGGAGACTGCGTGGAAAAGGCACGCTAGGAAAGAAAGCAACAACATGTATGGACGGGCATTCTTTCACTCAAGCACACTACACAGTTCTACAAAATTCCAGATTGGTGGCTCCGTATATCGTGAAACACATGGATATTTTACGCTCCCAATACCCGGAGGAGACTAACTTCTGGATTAAAGGGAAACACGTGGATACTTTCGGCAGTTGGTTGCGTACACATCTCATTAATAACACACTGTTGGACAAGAGCTATACTTGTTGGCCAAGTCACCATCTTCGACTATATTGACTTTCCAAGGGTACGAGATAAATGGGAATACATTTTACACGGAAACCCAAGACAAAAAGAGCACTAACCAAAACAGTGGTGTCCGCTTTGATGCAACAAACGACGATGGGACAAAGGACACATATTATGGTTGCATACAGCAGATATGGGAACTTGACTATGGACCTTCTTTTAAGATCCCTTTGTTTCAGTGCAAATGGGTCAACCTGTCAAGCGGGGTAGAGATAGACCGGCGGTACGGAATGACTACAGTGGATCTCAAGAATCTTGCGTACCGCACCGAGCCATTCGTCCTAGCCAATGATGTGGCTCAGGTTTTCTATGTGAAGGACATGTCTTCCAGACCGAAAAAAAGAAAAGATAAGCAAGCCGGTACATCATACGATGAGCCAAAGCGCCACATAGTTCTTTCAGGAAAAAGAAACATCGTGGGAGTGGAGGACAAGACAGACATGTCAGAAGATTACAATAAGTTTGATGAAATTCCGCCCTTCAAAGTGAAAACTGACCCAAGCATCGTGTTAAATGATGAAGAATGTCCATGGCTACGGCGCAATCAGAAAAAGGGACACACAAGAAGAAAAAGTGAACACTAGATAGGGATGTTGTTACTGATGTGTAATAATGTATTAAACCTTTTATGTAACTATGTCCTGAAAACTCAAAGAGAGATCTAAACACTATGTCAATCAGCTGCAGTTTTACCAACACAATGTTTTGTGTTTGAGCACAAGGTAGAATATATGAGTGAGTAACCTGGGAAACAAAACACACGGTTTCTCCTAGCTACAGCCCGACACTGATTCACGGTCGAATGTCGTTGCATTCAGTGTCGGGCATAGCTAGGAAACCCGAATGTTTTGTGTTTGAGCGCCACTTCGATCCAAGCAGCGGTAAGACGTCTCTGATGATCTACAACCGTCCGGCAAGACATCTCTGATGATCTGCAACCGTTTGGAACGGTCGCAGGTCATCAGAGACGTCTTGCCGCTGGTTGCCCAAAGATGCCTCTCCGAGTGACGCTGGAATGTTTTGTGTGAGTGAGTGAGTGACGCTGGAATTCCGGGGGGGGGCTATATATAGGGTCATGTGGCTCACGAATTGGTCGTGATACTGCTGATCCAACAGCTTACAATCCCTCAAAAGAAACACACCCCTGATCCAACGTCTCACAAGCGCTTGAAAGAAACACACGATCCGTGTGCTTCTTTAGTCCCGGTTGGTAACACCAACCGGGACTAAAGTCGGGCTCACCCTGATCCAACGTCTCACAAGCGCTTGAAAGAAACACACGATCCGTGTGCTTCTTTAGTCCCGGTTGGTAACACCAACCGGGACTAAAGTCGGGCTTTGCGGAGCCACGTGTCCTCCCCCAGCGCTGCCCTAGCCACGTGTCTTCCCCTAGCGCTGCCCTGGAGGTCTTTATATATTGTCGCCGGGGGTAAACCCTAATCCACCATTCCTAGCCACGAACACATCGTCTCGAGATGGATCCGCCACGCCCGCCGCAGCGCCTTCTGGACGAGGTCGAGCGTGTTCGGCAGAGCGCGCTTGGGCGCTACCACGGGAGCCTATCCCGCCGTATGCCCACGAGCCCGGCGTGGAGAGGAATGCCCTCCTACCGGCCTCCTGCTCCACCAGGTGCCGCCGCACCTCCACCTAGCGCCGCTGCACCTCCACCAGGCGCCGCCGCTCCTCCCGAGGAGGAGGAGGAGGACGACGACTTCGACTGGAGCGACGACGGGGAAGAGGGTTGTGGGTTGCAAATACAGGAGGCCATGGAAGCCTTCTTCCAGTCTGTCCGCGACTACCCTGTCCAGCGAGCCAAGACTGCCTACCAGCTCAAAGCGAAGGAGGCTTCCGAGCTGGATTGGGCGCTGAAAGACTCATCCTCCATGGATCTTGCCCTCCGCCGCAAACGTGCGCGCGAGAACCGGGCGGCCGCCCACGGGGCTGGCTCCTCCCGCCGTTCCCCTAATCCTACGGGCTTCGAGCCAGCAAGTCCGTTTATGTAGAATAATGTTGGTGATGTTGGATCAGGGGTGTGTTTCTTTCAAGCGTTTGTGAGACGTTGGATCATGTAGAATAATGTATTAAATCTTTTATGTAATGCATTCTATGGAGCATGTGTAATAATAATGAACTAGCGGTGTAGCCCGCGCATTTGCACGGCTAGATTCCTTTTTTGTGTGTCAAGTGTCTCGAGTTATTTGTCAATTTTCCTAACATATTTTGTTTCTTTCACTGGTACACTAACATTGATATTTTTTTACAGGGTACGTCCACATATCGGACCATTGGATCCTGGATAAACATTTATTGAGCTGTATTAGGTCCTTACCTGTATAAATAATAAAGCTCTAGCTTTCCTTAAAAAAATATCTTCTTGGTTATCGTTTCCCGGGATGCCAAATTCAAATACTTTCATACTGATAATGTTTCTTTATCTCTATACTGCTAATGTGCGTTCTCTATGCTAATCATTTCATTAATTTTTTGAAAGCAAGCGTCCAATGTTCAGTTCTTAGTGATATGTACATGTACTCTTCTTAAATATGCATTAACATATTATTGAATTGCACTTGTTTTTTATTATGGCAATGTTGACGCTTAAAGATGTTTTTGCATATGCTTATATTACACGAATTGATGTATGACAATGTCATAAACTAATAATACATAATTTATGTAAAATTCCTTCTCTTCACGCAGGTTGGACTTCCCATATTGAGTTAGTATAAAAATCACAATGCTAATTTTGCCGACTTCTGTTCCAAATCAGGTATTTATCTACTATATGAACAATAGCCGTGGCAGCGCAACAAAAAATATGCATTTTAGAAAGGCTCAACGTGTACTGTGAACCTGCACCACCCATCTATTGAGCAATAATTGCTAGCACGGGCAAGTCAGATAACCGAGACAATGTACTGTACATGCAAGTACACAACCAAGAGAGAATATATTGTATATGCAAGTCACATAACCGAGATAGAATATATTGTATATGCAATCACATAACCGAAAGAAAATATATTGTATATGCAAGTCACATAATTGAGATCCGAAAAAAATCACGTAACTGAGAAATGTAATATAATGTATTATACCTCTGTACCAAAATATAAGTTTTTTTATCATTTTTTTATAACAATATAGACAGTATGAGTGTAGATTAACTCATTTCAGCTAATATGTAGTACGCATTGAAATATCTAAAACATATTATATTTTGATACAGAGAGAGTAGTAGCTAAATTTCAGAAAAAATAGGTATTCAATGGAGTAAATATATTACATATATTAATCTTTCCCTGCTGTCGACTTGCCTTTTCATCAAAGGTAGGCATAAGTTCGACAAAAACAATAGACATAAAGATGAAAGAACTAAATCAAATAGATTAATGGAAGAGAGGGGAGGCAAATCAGTAAGAACAATTGCAGCCCTCGCCCCTGGTTTGGTCATGGAGGTACCTGATTAAGGAAATGAATGCTCAATCACAAACTTGGCATTTACCTCTCTCCTGGTTTACGATCCACAGTATGTACACAAACTGGTTTCACACAGAAGAAGATAGTTCATCTCTTAACCAATGAAGTTTTTCTTTGTGCTAGTGGTTCCTTCGGATCCTCAGTGATTTATGGAATGGCCGGGTGCGAGAGCAAATAAAGCGATAAGAATAAGAAACAGCTTTCAATTCATCACGCATCAGAAGGAATATATGATTTCTCCTTTTTTCTTTCCCACTTACTGCATCGGTGGAATGGCATGCTGCGAGCGCAAACAAATCCAGTAAATGAGTAAATGATAACACCGTGACATTAATATCTATTTTTTCTCCTTTGTTGTTCACCAAAACAACCCTTTTATTTTCTGTGGATGGCACAACAGGAATTCCTCATGAAGCAGGTAAATTGCAATTATATGCAGCTTCACAAAAAAAAAAAACGTGTGCCAAATCTAGAGCATTTGTAAAACTGATGCGACTAAGTTGGGGCGATCCAAATGGAAGCTTCGCTGGGCACCATCTAATTTAGATTCAGAAAAATACTACAGCCAGTGATAGTTATGAAGCATACATCATGAAGTAGCAAGAATAAAATTCCAACGATGTTGCCTGAAATATTGCATGCTCCAAAGACCAAAGATGGATGCAAGATCTGTATGATGGATTTCTTCTCTGGTATATATTTTTTCTTAAAGTAAATAGTGAAAAGAAGATTCTTAAAGTACATTATTTTTGGTATATCTACCTCCAAATAACGTGTCAAAAGTCAAAACTCAGTTTGCATGTATGTTGTTATCTTTGTGAAGCTAATACTACTTATGTATCCTCGTATGTACGTACCAAGTTGTATATTACTTGTCAAAGCTATAGATGTTAATTGACTGCATGCTATTTAGGAACATAGGAAAAATCTATAATATTTGTATACTTAAAATATTTTATGAGACTAATCTAAATGATGGGTTCCAGTTCGAATAAGATGCATATATTTGTAGCCTATCAGTTGTCGAAAATTAGACTACCTTGTTATCAGTTTATAGGGATGGATGCGTACCTTCAACAATTGACCTAGCACCCAGCTTGACTCTGTTGATAGAGTAGTTTGGCGATCATAAATATCCTCTATAAAATAGATCTATGTTAATATGCGCCAGCCATTCAGCCTTTCAACAAAACTGCTAATTCAATTGATATGAAAATTGTATTTAGCCATCGCTGCTTGGCTTCCCGTCTTGTCTAGCTCGCTTCTGCCAACGTTTTGGCTGTCAAATTAGTCGTGGTTCGCCTGTAAAACATAATGTACTTTGTGGAGCAGAGTACATACCATGGCTAGCAGACCGGCCGGCATGTCTCGAGGAGCCTGCCGGTGCAGAGCAGCTCTCAAGGCCACCATCAGCTCCGCTTGTACGCTTTTCTCCAGCACATCGGCGACGGACATCATGATGATCGAAGGCCCGTCTAGACCGGCAGCGTGAAGCCATCTTCTCTGATCATAATCGGCCCGTTAGCCGGATCTCACTGGACGATCTTTCAGCTGCTAATTCCCGCCGTCGTTTTCGCTCTTCGATATTTCTGGCTACTCGCCCTTGCCTGTTGACACCCGCCCATGCGCTCGATCGAGTTATCGTCGATCGAACTTCCGATCTAGGACTATTCCGTGAATCCGAATTGGGCTGTCACAGGCCATGCTTGTTAGCCTAGATAGCGGACAAAACGTTGATGCGGCGGACAAAACGTTGATGCGGCGGCGTGCGAAATCATGTGCCGGCATGACGGCGAACATGAGGCCAGGCCATGGCATGTCCCTCAATGCTTTGACGCACCCGAAGACCTTTTTCCTAGTACTGTTTTGCTGAGTTCATGATCGGATATATCGCCGATTGATTTGTTTCCTTAGGATGTACGTACAGATCTTATTATCTCTAGTATATATGTGTTCAGCTATTGAAGACGTATCCTAATACAGCACGATCAATATTGGAAACGAAGTAGAGTTCATATTGCGCACGGTGCGCAATCAAGCAATTTACGATCCCAACAACCACGTGCATATCCATAATTAAGTCCCTTAGATCTAAACCGTTGAGACATCTTAAGTTTAGAGTGACAAATCTAAACCGTTGGTTAACCTGTGTTTTAATTATATAAATTAAAACAACAAACATTTAACGGTGAAGATTTACCGCTCTAAAGTCAAGATATTTGAATGGCTCAGATTCACCTCATCCCACGTCACGTTATGACTTAGAGTCATCGTCATCCACGGCATGTATGCCTGATTGAATACGCCACCGGCATGTCGGCATGGAGCGTGACTTCTTTTTTCCTGTCCTTCTCGATCTGCTAGGGCAACCAATCCGGCCGGCGGCGTTTTGAAAAAATACATGCCGATCCCACGGAGGCGGCGAGTAGTCCAGCGGCCAGCGTCTTCCTGTCGTACATGCCTCCCTGCGCGGCAGCAGCGTCCAAGCTTGGTTGATCGATGTGGGAGCAGTCCCACTTATGTCAGGTACACTATGCAAGACTAATTAGATCCATATAGGCTGCTCACATGCCAGATTATTCCACACACGGTGTCTAATGTTGGACGATCCAATTACACGATCTAAGCATCAATTGAGAGCACGAACACATGCGACGACTACATGCGGCCATGACGACCCCATCAGGTAGAAGCCCGGCGGATGGACGACATGGCAGCGATGCAGACTGGCATCCATGACGATCTCGTACAAGCCCGGCGGATCGACGACATGACAGCTATGCATACTGGCGTCCATGGCGATCCCATCAAGTACAAGTCCGGCGGATCGACGGCATGGCAGGGATGCATGACTAACCATGATTCGATAGCTACGCAACCAATACGGCCGGACCAGCGACGTTAGAACGTCTAGCGGATCGACATAAGAGCCGTCAACTATAGGTAAATATCCGGTTGATGACCAACTCCAAATCTTTATTTCCACGTCCAGCACGTATATTCCAACACATATTTGATCTCGCGATTGTTGATTTATATAGAGGAGGACGTTCAGCGGATGTTTCAGAACTTTGGTTGCCAACGCCTTCTGTGAGGCTGATTCTTCTCCCATGCGAGCAGTAGCAGGTTTCCGTGATTTCTGTCAAAACTGTACCATGAGAGAGGACCAGAATCGTTCTGCTTCCGCTGGTCGTCGGAATAAACATCTATTCGGCGCATACCAGGAGGAGGTGCTACTATAAGGCCGTATCTCGGCGGCCTCGCACCACCACATCTGACAAATCGACGAAAGTGTGTGTGTCCCATGATATGGACTGTTTTTCAAATTGGTCGAAGCATTGGGTATTTAGGTTCCTCACGCTTTGCCAAGATGGAGCTGGATGGTAGGAGGCGGGATGTCGTCCGAGGCGAATTCCAGCAGCCTCAGCTCAGCGACGAAACCGAGCCTCATGTTGTTCTCGCGACATTGATCGTAGATATGGCTCCCAAGAATTTCTTCTCCGGATCATGGAGGTCCGATTAGAGTTCTTAAAAATTAAAATCAAGGAGTTGGTTATCTGCGTGGCCATAGTGCACTCTCACTACTTCACTATGTGCAACAATTTGGTAGCTAACTGAATCTGAAGACGATTAATTGGACCCGGAAACATGCATGTTTACATTGCTTCTGACCTTCGTTGCATGAAATTGGTTGACAGTCATAGTACAATGCCCTATTTGTTGAATATTTGGGAAGTACACGCTTTTCCTTTTTATCTTTTTGCATGGATATATTTTATTGTTAATTTGTTATGCAAGCAATTTTGTAAATAAATGCAAATACCTATTGTTTATTTCTACTGTTTTCTACAGTCTTATATATGTGGGGTGCAAACATTCTGCATGTTTTATTTTTAAAGTCACTCTTTCAATGTTGCCATTGGATTTTTGGTCAATCACATTATTTTGCTTGGTATGTTGAACAGAAATTTTCTTTGTGTGCAGATAGCTGAATGATCAACAGATTTCTCACACTTCAGCTTGCCCTCTATCCTGGAAACAACTAAAGTTTACAACCTCAGTTCAACATGTACTTATATATTCCATTTGTTATTCCTTTTTGCAGGTGCCAGATCCTTCCAGAGTTCGGGATAATGATTTGTGGAATGCATGGCAATAAAGTGTCAGTATAACCTTTTGGGAGGATGTCAGGTAAATTTTGTGTCTTGCTTTCATCTGATTGCTCAAAACAATTGGTCAGTTGTGCATATATGTTTAGTTTAACAGTAATATCATGCTTATTGGTACCGAGCTCCGCCGTGAACAAGGAAAAAGATCATTCTGAAATTCTTACCTTTCAGTGAAAGTATCAATAAGTAGAAACTCCTCATTGTTTCAATGATGTTTCCAGAATAGAATAGTGCACTATACTGCCCATTATTCCAAATTAAACTTAAGATGCCGGGTGTAAGTGTAGGGGATATAATACTAGAATAGCTCAGATCTATAGTCGGTTTATTATATGGTAGAACTTGAGTATTTAAGGATGAATTGAAAAGCGGTTAATCTATCATACAGAAATATAGCTGAAACCAGAAAACACAACATGCATGCAGATATGCATACAAACTCGGTCAGCAAGAAATTACAGATGACATGATAATTGAAGGATTTTCTGGGGACATGCATACAAATTAAAAAAAGCTTAGTAAATGGATTAATTTATCAATTTATTCATCCCAATTTTACCATTTTTTGTATGAAAGTCACCTCATATCATATATCTTGGTTCGTGTGCTTTTGTCATAACAAAATTAAATGATTTACCTTGAAAATCACATAAATCACACGAACGATTAAGTAGGAGTGCAAACCCGCGCATTTGCGCGGCTAGATTCACCAAGTAACTTTATATTATTTCTTTCTCGGATGTTTATTCCTTTTTTTAATTGTTATTTGATTCAACCAACGTTATAATTAAGAGAACTTATATGATATATGGGTCTATATCCACCAAGTAAACTTATATTATTCCTTTGTCGCATGTTTGTTCCTTTATAATTGTCTATTTAGTTATCCGTCCTAGAATAGAACTAATATACAATTAATTGAACCAAATAGTTTTTTATAAGGGAAAATCAGTCGGTGAGTTTTTTTTCCAAACTGTCATAATTGTATCATTGATTACATAAGTGAAAATAAAGCTTTGTGTGTCTGCTTTCATCAATAAATTTTTACTTTTACAGGGACATCTCCTCGAGATTCCGAAGGATGTGGATCTTCTACTCAGAGCTCTAGCAATCCTCAGAGCATTAAATAGTATAATTGTTCCATGCATATGTGTTGTGAGAGGTACCCGAACATTCATGCATTTTAAGTAACCTACATCCCAACACTTTTCTCTCGAAGAATTGGTTAATCTCTCCCAATAAATATAACCAACTCTATCCGCATATTTGAAAAGCGGGAACATCTTATAATTCCACAATTTCACATCTTAATATTATTGGGACATCAAATCAATTAAAATGAAAAATGTACAACAAAACCATGCATTTTGAGTAATAGTTAATAACTTTTTGAATATCATGCTGCGAAGTGAGCTTTAGTGCCACAAAAAAAAAACTATATAATTACACTATCCATGAAGGATTGATGACCATAGACGTGAAGGATTTAGCTAAACAATGACCTGCAGGCTGCAGCTGAGAAGTAGAGCTGGGAGCAAGCACAATAATGCAACCTTCTCCCTACAAAATTAACTCTTGTTTTTTAAACACTGAAGAGCATGAGGCCTAAGTGAGAACACGAAAAAGAGATGTATATGATTCCTGTAATGCGCAGCCAATCCTATGTAAATAGAATACAAAGTAATTGACTAATTAAGATAAAACATGAACATATATATCAACATACTGTAGAAACCAAGAAGAAAGAACACCACCTCAATTCTTAATTAACTTTCCATTCTACTAATGTATATTTTGCACCAGCCTCTCCAGCAGAACGAAAATTCATGTCAATTGCAGCTCCTGAAATCTGAAAGTAAATAGTAACAAAATTCTTCTCAAGTACCTCATCTTGCTGGTCATGGCGGCACGGCCGATTGATGTGTCGACGGTGCCCTGTTATTGCCGGCTGGCTAGTGGTCTCGACATCCAGGATCGGCAGCGAAAACAGTGCACCATCCCTTTGCACATGTGAATCGTAAATTTATCTAAGATAGTGTCTTCGAAAAATGGCTGGGGTTTTGCAACATGACAGTGTACTAAATTTTGAAACAGAGCAATCAAGTAATACCATATACTATTGGAAATAGATTAGCAACATACATGAGTTTTGCGCAGGCAAAATACTAAATATTTGCAGTAGCACCGTGCAGCTACACCAGCTCACAAATGGTCCCATTTTTGTATTGAAAGGTTTTGGCAGTGCCATAGGAGATCAGAAATTTGAATACATTACAATTGGCCACAAATAGGAAACAAAGTTAGAATATGAAATACATGAAGGAAAAAGAGGAGACATACCGTGTTCAAAAATAATGTAGTGTCAGGCTGTAGCTTCGTGAGCTGGTTGAATCCACCAAATTACATCTATATGTGCAACAATTACCCATAACTTGGATAAAATGGAACTCCGGAAGGAATATGAACCTCCCCCATTTCTTGGAAATTCTTTTGAGACATAGTTTTAAAATGCTCAAATTTCTTCATCCAAATTCTGTTCTTGTATATTGCAACAGAAAAAGAGAGATTTGTTGTACTCGATAACCTCATTTGACCAAAGTCCTAACAAACAAACTATAAGTAAGGGCATTGCAAAAAAAATGTGGTCTATTATATAATTAAAACACAAGACAACCAACGGTGAAGATTAGCTAGACATAATCAATTCACAAACAACGGCCAAGATTTAATTTTCGTAACATCCGGCCGGGGTCAATTTCCATACTCGCATATACGATGTCCATCTCCCCCACGTCAAATAGAGACCCTATTTAAATCGCAAAAGGAAAGAAACAGACCCAATAAATAGTCCAGATTAATCAATGTATCTACGACAGAGCTAGAAGAGCCTATTTACTAGGGGTTTGTGCCCTCGCACGCCAATGCGTGGTGACTGCCTATTTTGGTGGCTTCTTCCGCCGCGCGGCGATGCGTAATCGGCATCTGTACGATACCAGCTTCTCTGTTCCCTAATCAGTGTCGATCGCGTCCATGGCAGGGTTGTGGATTAACTTGCGTCATGATGATAATCAGATCGATCAATGTTGCCAGCCATAATGACGATCAGATCAGATCGATACACGACATGGCGGCATCGTCTGTGTTATAGCGGTGAGACCGTGCTCACATAAGGCATAGCTCACGAACCGGGATGGGCTGATTGAAGGCATCGTACATCAATCAATTCTTCTTTCTAGAACACTTTGCTGCCGGATATAGTCGGGCAGGAGCATAATCGGTTGATCCATCAGCATCCAGGGAGCAGCCCGTCCAGCACTGCAGGTTGCATTACCTCATAGCAGCCCGTCCAGGTTGCATTACGTGATCTCGGCAGGCAAGTGCACCTCTGATCTCTTGATCTGAAACCAATTGATTCACATACTTCCAGCGTAGCCATGGATTAAAATCGCCCTTTACTCTGCTTTCCAGTATTCTAATCTTAGGCAAGTAATTTATGTTCCTGTTTCAGATCCGTGTGCTCCCTTTGACCTTGAAAAGGTTGCATTGAAGGAGCTTTTGTAATACATTATTTTTCAGATATTTCTAATCGATTGTTCCTGAACCCGGTCCTTTGATTCTGAATTAGCATGGCTTCTAGATTTGGTGAGTACATTGATTTTTTTTTTTTTTGGTCAGAGTGAATTCCTTTCTTAATGTTGGAAGTCTAATCCATGACTTACTTACTTATTACTTCATCTATGAATCGCCTTTCAGATCCCTGTAGGAGTTGATTGCATGGCTTTCTGTTCTTAAGTTCTACTCATATTTTCTTTGATACGTGACCGATGAAATCCCACCAAAGCTATTTCTCTATTGTATCAGAGATGCAAGGCGTATTTAGATATAAGTATTTTATGCACCTGCCGTCAATCCATGACCTTGAAAAAATTATGTGGAGCCCAATAATTCAGAAGTAGTATTTATTTGAGGGAGATAACTTTGTGCAATGAGAAGTAACGATATGTGACTAATGTGATTTCTCTATTTTATCAGAGATGCAAGGCGGATTTAGATATAAGAATTTATGCACCGGCGGTTAATCCATGACGTTGAACAAATTATATGGAGCCAATAATTCAGAAGAAGTATTTATTTGAGGGAGAGAACTTTGTGCAATGAGAAGTAACGATATGCGACTAATGTGAGCATGAAGTTGAGGGATGAGAAGAGTACTATACGTGATATGTATTTTCGTGCATGCACATGCATGTAGAGGACGGTTGGGAACAAATATAATGCAGCCCATTGAAGAGCAAGACATGTGAAATGCAGCCAGGCCAGGCATGAGCATCGATGCTCATGCCTGGCCTGGCTGCATTTCACATGTCTTGCTCTTCAATGGGCTGCATTATATTTGTTCCCAACCGTCCTCTACATGCATGTGCATGCACGAAAATACATATCACGTATAGTACTCTTCTCATCCCTCAACTTCATGCTCACATTAGTCGCATATCGTTACTTCTCATTGCACAAAGTTCTCTCCCTCAAATAAATACTTCTTCTGAATTATTGGGCTCCATATAATTTGTTCAACGTCATGGATTAACCGCCGGTGCATAAATTCTTATATCTAAATCCGCCTTGCATCTCTGATAAAATAGAGAAATCACATTAGTCACATATCGTTACTTCTCATTGCACAAAGTTATCTCCCTCAAATAAATACTACTTCTGAATTATTGGGCTCCACATAATTTTTTCAAGGTCATGGATTGACGGCAGGTGCATAAAATACTTATATCTAAATACGCCTTGCATCTCTGATACAATAGAGAAATAGCTTTGGTGGGATTTCATCGGTCACGTATCAAAGAAAATATGAGTAGAACTTAAGAACAGAAAGCCATGCAATCAACTCCTACAGGGATCTGAAAGGCGATTCATAGATGAAGTAATAAGTAAGTAAGTCATGGATTAGACTTCCAACATTAAGAAAGGAATTCACTCTGACCAAAAAAAAAAAAAAATCAATGTACTCACCAAATCTAGAAGCCATGCTAATTCAGAATCAAAGGACCGGGTTCAGGAACAATCGATTAGAAATATCTGAAAATAATGTATTACAAAAGCTCCTTCAATGCAACCTTTTCAAGGTCAAAGGGAGCACACGGATCTGAAACAGGAACATAAATTACTTGCCTAAGATTAGAATACTGGAAAGCAGAGTAAAGGGCGATTTTAATCCATGGCTACGCTGGAAGTATGTGAATCAATTGGTTTCAGATCAAGAGATCAGAGGTGCACTTGCCTGCCGAGATCACGTAATGCAACCTGGACGGGCTGCTATGAGGTAATGCAACCTGCAGTGCTGGACGGGCTGCTCCCTGGATGCTGATGGATCAACCGATTATGCTCCTGCCCGACTATATCCGGCAGCAAAGTGTTCTAGAAAGAAGAATTGATTGATGTACGATGCCTTCAATCAGCCCATCCCGGTTCGTGAGCTATGCCTTATGTGAGCACGGTCTCACCGCTATAACACAGACGATGCCGCCATGTCGTGTATCGATCTGATCTGATCGTCATTATGGCTGGCAACATTGATCGATCTGATTATCATCATGACGCAAGTTAATCCACAACCCTGCCATGGACGCGATCGACACTGATTAGGGAACAGAGAAGCTGGTATCGTACAGATGCCGATTACGCATCGCCGGCGGCGGCGGAAGAAGCCACCAAAATAGGCAGTCACCACGCATTGGCGTGCGAGGGCACAAACCCCTAGTAAATAGGCTCTTCTAGCTCTGTCGGTAGATACATTGATTAATCTGGACTATTTATTGGGTCTGTTTCTTTCCTTTTGCGATTTAAATAGGGTCTCTATTTGACGTGGGGGAGATGGACATCGTATATGCGAGTATGGAAATTGACCCCGGCCGGATGTTACGAAAATTAAATCTTGGCCGTTGTTTGTGAATTGATTATGTCTAGCTAATCTTCACCGTTGGTTGTCTTGTGTTTTAATTATATAATAGATGTGTATTTCCAATGTGTATTGTCAAGAAGTTTCAAATAGATAGATAATTTCCAGCGCTGGGGAGGACACGTGTCCCCCCCTACGTATTGACGTCGTTGACAAATAGATAATAGATAAAAAACAAAAACAAATAGATAGATAATTATTACAATTTTGTAGACAATTAAATTAAATATATATTAAAGAAAAAGAAACTAGAGAAAAACAAAAATAGATATAAAAACAGAAAACATAAGAAAAGAAAAAAAACTAGAGAAAAAAAAATCAAAAAGCCCATTAGTACCGGTTGTATTACTAACAACGGTACTAAAGGGCTGGGCTTCGCGCGCGAATTTCGCCGCGGCCCAAAAAGCACCTTTAGCACCGGTTGTATTTTACAACCGGTACTAAAGACCCTTTAGTACCGGTTGTAGAGCACAACCGGTATTAAAGGGTTGTTTTTGGGCAGTTTAAACGGGGGAAAAAATCCCCAAATCGCTAAGTCCTAACAAACAACCGCGCCTCGCCCCTCCGTCGTCACGCCGGCCCGTCCTCGCCGCCGTCGTCGTGCTGCCCGGCCGGCCCGCCGCCGTCACGCCCGTCCGCCGCGCCCCCGACGCCGCCCTCTGCCGCGCAACCCCGACGCCACCCTCCGCCGTGCGCGCCCGACGCTGCGCCCTCCGCCGCAGACGCGAGCGCCCCTCGAGCTCGCCGTCGACGCGCTGCACCGCCGTGGCCCTCCGCACGCGCCCCTCGCGTCGACGCGCCAAGCTCGTCTGCCGCGCGCCGCACCGTCCTGCGCCCTCCACTGCCCCTGCTCCGGCCGCTCTGCCCCTGCTCCGTCAAGGTAATTTTTTTCATTTTTTATTTTAGTACTGTATTAGGTTGAATTTAGGTTGAATTTAGATTATTTTAGTACTGTATTAGGGTAATTTTTTAGTGGAGTAAATTTAGGTTGAATTTAGGTTGAGTGTAGCAATTTTGAAACTTAGCAATTTTGTAAACTTAGAAATTTTAGCAAATTTGAAACTTAGCAAATTTTGTAAACTTAGCAATTTTTTGTAAACTTAGAAATTTTAGCAAATTTTGTAAACTTAGCAAATTTTTTTTGTAAAGTTAGCAAGTTTAAAATTTTGTTTAGCTTATTATTGTTTAGCTTAGTGTAGCAAAATATTGCTTAATTTTGCTAAGTTAGAAATATTTACTTATTTACTAGAATTTTGTTTAGGTTAATTTGCTAAGTTAGAAACATTACTAAAAATAACTTTGAAAATTTTGCTAAGTTAGAAATATTTTGCTAAGTTACTAAAAATAATTTTGCTAAGTTAGAAATATTTTGCTAAGTTAGAAATATTTTGCTAAGTTAACTTTGAAATATTGCTAAGTTAGAAATTATTCTAGTAAATAAGTAAATATGTGCATTGTCATTTTTTTATTCTAGTAATATGTGAATTTTGCTAAGTTTGAAATTCTAGTAGCAAAGTTTCAAAATTTAGCAAAGTTTGAAATATTGCGAAGTTTGAATTACAATTTGCAGTGACATTGAGCTATGGAGGACGATGCCCC